>JASDQU010104021.1:291334-305119 GCA_032191745.1 Picea mariana
TTTGCACCAAAGTACTATGGCCCTTATAAGGTGTTGCAAAAGATTGGTACTATGGCATACAAATTGGAGTTGCCTGCATCTTCACAAGTACACCCAGTTTTCCATGTTTCGTGCTTAAAGAAGGTTATAGGTGACAAGATCCCAGTTCAAACTGTATTGCCAGAACTTTATGAGGAAGGAAAATTCATATTGGAGCCTGAAGCCATCATTGACACAAGATTTCGCCAGTTGAGGAATAGATCTATTTCAGAGTATCTCATTAAATGGAGGAAACTACCAGCTGAAGATTCCACTTGGGAAGATGAGTCTTTTATACAGAAGCATCCAGAGTTACTCAAGCGTTGCGAACAACACTTGTCTCAAGGGGAGGGGCATGTTAAGCCCTAATATTGGCTCATTACCCCTTAATTGGGGCATGTTATATTAGTAATGTTATTTTATTTATGTCGGCTTTAGGCCATTAGTTGTAATTATACCTCCTAGTCTCCTATATATACCAAGGACACATTTTCATTTTGAATCATCTTGTACTTGAACATTTAAGTGGGGTAAAGGGAGGTTTCCCCCTCGAAGAGGCTTATTATCTGAAATTATCTCTTTTTCAAGGCATTGAGTACTTTTTCTGAGGTTTTTCTATGCTATATTGATATTTGGTTCTTAACACTATATGACTTGTCAAGTTTGAATATGGGAGGGTTGATGAGGTGTCCTATTGGGTATATATTTCCCTAGGTCAAGGAGAGTTTCCAAGAAATCCCTCTTTAAGCCATGTAAGGTGGATGAAGTGGTTTGGGTCAAGACTCCATGGGCATAGGTCTCATGACATGCAAGGGGGCATAGTGTCTCATTCATGGGTGCCTTTGTAGAAGGTGTGTGGTACCTTCATCCACAATACACTTTTTCCAAGCCCATCAATTGCCTTTTATCTTTCTTTCTTTGTATTTTCTTTCATAATAGCATAAGGAGAGATTGAAGGTAATTGCCCTGGCGTGGTGACCAAATGATGGAAATGTCAGCTACAAACACCTAGTGGAAATGAGAAGGTTGGCTTGTGATGAGACCCCCTTTCTCTCATCCATGCAACTGAGATCCATTACCTTGGTTTGGTGACCAAAATATGGTAATGTCATACCACTAGATATTCATGGACGTGATAGGTCGGCTCGTGATGAGACCTCCCATCCTTCAACTAACCTTTTAAGAATTATTGATTATATTATGGGTCCCCTTTTACTTAAAGATAAGTGTTCCATTGCTTTCTTGTGTGATCCATGGGAAAATCATATGCAAGGTTTATTCAAGGCGTTTATATTTTACCCAACATCAACCCCTCTAGGCCTTCAGCCCCTTCTTCCCATAGAATGAGGGACAACCCCTTCTTGGGTCAACACACACTAAAATCCCAATAGATAAGTAAATGGAGGGGAATAATGATGGAAATTGGTAAGTACGGTCGGGAACAATACACTGGCTCATTAAGGGAGTTCCTAGTAGCAAACCCATTCCCAAGGAAGACCACTTACTAAGGAACAGTGTCAACCACCAAGGTGAAACAAGGAAAAAGGCATAATTTCCAAGCATATTTCATGAAATCTAGAGAAATCTAAGATACGACATAATCAAATGGCTTAAATATTTAAATCATGTTCACCATAATATTGACTTGTACCTCATGGAGAAAGGCTCACTACCTTCCATAAGTCAACTGATGTGGTGGATTCCATGTGTAAAAATGTAACCATATGTGGTGGTGAGTGGGTTTCCCATCTGTGCAAAGGGTACTACTAGTCATGTAGTCTCTCGACACTCCATATTTGCAACCCGAGGGCCTTGAGACATCATCTCCATAGTTATCCACAAAATGGGGATAACAATATCGAGGAGTACCCCTATCTATTTAAGGGAATTTTTCCCACGTCAACACAACCCAATCTGTTAAAGGTCATGCTACCTCCATATTGTAGTTTTGGAACTCCTTTGCAAAACTGTATCTTCTACCAACTATGCTTGAGATTCTTATGCTAAGTCATTTATGGTAGGTAGGACCCACTGCTCAGTTTATTAATTTAACATAGAAGTCTCATAGACTTTCAGATTCCCCACATTCATGACTGAGTAAATGTTCATGTATAGGGATATATTGAGTATCTAGGTGTTGTCACCCACCTTCTTCAATACCTTAAAAGGGTCATACCATAAAGCCTTGATCTTATTACCTAGACCTTGTATTCTTTCCTTATTCAACTGTAGCAAAAATTTGTCTCCCAATTTGAATGATTTTTATGTCCTATGTTGATCATGTCGTGCCTTTTGCCTTTCTTGTAACTTCTTTAACAGCACATGTATTTGCAAATGGATCTTCCTAATATTTTAAACAAACTTATCTGCTTTTAATGCTTCTCCCATGGTGTCTTCTCTCACTCCTCTTTGCTATCCATATACAACATCCAAGGGTGAAGGTGAAAAATACCCAAAGCAAGTTTCAAAAGGGTACTTACTAGTAGAAGTTTGGATTGCTCTGTTATAAGAGCGTTGAATATAGATCAGATTTTTATCCCAGGTTTTTAGATGCTTATGATTATAACCCCTCAAAATTTGCACCAAAGTCCTATTAACTAATTTTTCCTACCCATGTATTTGTGTATGGAATGTTGTATATCTCTTCAACTTAGTGTCCATATTCTCCAAAAGTGTAGTACAAAAGGAACTGAGAAATCTAGTATCCCTATCTGAGATGATGTTCCATGGTATCTCAAAGTGCACCTACACTTGTTCAAAGAACATGTTTCGTGCTTCTTGTTCTTTGATGGTTTTTTTACAAGGCATAAGATTGCACATCTTGTTCAAAATATCAAATACCACAAATAAATAGTCATGTCTCTTCCAAGTTGTATGAAAAACACTGACAAAATCCATGGAAATGCTTTCCCAAGGTTGAATAGGTGCATGTAAGGGTTGGTATAGGAATTTATTTCCATTATTAGGCTTTTTGGTACAACAAAGTATGCATCCTCTAATATAACATGCTACATATTATTACATTATGGGTGAGCACGCATACCTTTGTAAGTTAGCAATTGCCTTTCCAACACCAAAATCTCTTGCAACCTTGGAGATGTGAGTCTCTCTGATAAGCTACAATCTTTCCTCTTTAGGAACATAGAGCTTGTATAGCTTGTAGAGTAACCCATTCTGGAGATGATAATAAACCTTATTGTCACCTTCTTCTACATGAGTTTCACCATGTAGTTGATGAAACACCTCCTTCAAGTCCTCATGTTTTATGTATGACTCTTTGTATCCATCATGGGTAAATGGATCCATGTGCATAAGATTTCCCAAAGCTATAATATTGGATGTGGGTTGCCTTGAAAGCATGTCTTCCAACTTATTAGTGTTTCCATTCTTATACTTGATGACTAGATGAAACTACTTTGAATATCCCATTCAATTGTAATGTCTAGTTTGTTGAAGCTTACTCTAAGCTCACAAATACTGCAGTGGATGGTGATTTGTTTGGATAATGATTCCCTTTCCCATTAGATAGTTCTTCCACTTATTAAAATCTTGAACCAAGGCATAAAATTCCTTATCATATGTAGGGTATTTTAAGACTCCCCCATGAAGCATTTCAAAATAATAACATACCAACTTATCTCCTTGGATTGAAATTTCTCCCATAGCATACCCACTTGCGTCTATCTCCACTTTGAAGGTTTTATGTAAGTCAGGCAATGTGAGCAATGGTGCTTCATTGATATTTCATTTTATCTCATTGAAATATTTATGTTGATTATATCCCCATTGGAAATTCTTTATGTACATTGTTATGGCATGGAATGTTGCAGCTACTGCTGAAAAGTATGCTATGAACTTCCATAGGTATTGTAATTCCCCAACAAAGATCCTAAATTCAATGAAATTAGTAGGAACTAGCCATTTTATGATGGCCTCCATCTTTTTTGGATCTATCTTGAGCTCCCCTCCACTTATCACATGCCCCAAATACACCAATGACTTTTAAGAAAACTCACATTTCTTGAGGTTAGTCAGTAGTTGGTGTTTTTTCAGAGTCTCAAACACCTATGTGAGATGTGAGATGTGATCCTCCTAGGTAGAGATATAAACCAATATATCATCCAAACACACTATAAAAATTAATCTAAATATTGGTGTAATATATCATTCATCAATCTAATAAATGTAGTTGGTTTTTGTAGTCTGGGGGAAAGTACAAGAAGTTACTAGTAGTTCCTTACACAGACAAACATATGTTACAACATTATATATAAGCACACATAGAGACACATTGAAACATATACAATTAATGGGAGAACCATAAAATTCACTTAATTATATAGATAAAAACAACCTTCTTCTCTCTGTTACATAACCACATATATATACATGTCATACAATTACTTTTCGGTTACAATTATTAACTACTTGGTCAGTCGAATCTAATTGTCTATCCGAATGACTTCAATATCCATAATATCAAGGGCCATACCATAGAGCCTTGATCTTATTATCGAGACCTTGTATTCTTTCCTTATTCAGTTGTAGCCAAACGTTGTCTCCCAATTTGAATGATTTTTTTGTCGTGTGTTGGTCATGTCGTGCCTTTTGCCTTTCTTGTGACTTATTTAGCATCACACGTATTTGCAAATGGATCTTCCTAATATTTTAAACAAACTTACATGTTTTTAATGCTTCTCCCATGGTGTCTTGTATCACTCCTCCTTGCTATCCATATACAACATCCAAGGGTGAAGGTGAAAAATACCCAAAGCAAGTTTCAAAAGGGTACTTACTAGTAGAAGTGTGGATTGCTCTGTTATAAGAGTGTTGAAAATAGATCAGATTTTCATCCCAAGTTTTTAGATGTTTATGATTATAACCCCTCAAAAATTGCACCAAAGTCCTATTAAGTACTTTTTTCTACCCATGTGTCTGTGTATGGAATGTTGTATATCTCTTCAACTTAGTGTCCATATTCTCCAAAAGTGTAGTACAAAAGGAACTGAGAAATCTAGTATCCCTATCTAAGATGATGTTCCATGGTATCCCAAAGTGCACCTACACTTGTTCAAAGAAAATGTTTCGTGCTTCTTGTTCTTTGACAGTATTTTTACAAGGCATAAGAATGCACATCTTGTTCAAACTATCAAATACCACAAATAAATAGCCATGTCTCTTCCAAGTTGTTGGAAAACCACCGACAAAATCTATGGAAATGCTTTCCCAAGGTTGAGTAGGTACATGTAAGGGTTGGTATAGGCATTTCTTTCCATTATTAGTCTTGTTGGTACAACAAAGTATGCATCCTCTAATATACCATGCTACATATTCTTACATTATGGGCGAGTACGCATACCTTTGTAAGGTAGCAATTGTCTTTCCAACACCAAAATATCTTGCAACCTTGGAGGTGTGAGCCTCTCTGATAAGCTACAACCTTTCCTCTTTAGGAACATAGAGCTTGTCTGGCTTGTAGAGTAACCCATTCTGGAAATGATAATAAACCTTATTGTCGCCTTCTTCTACATGAATTTCACCATGTAGTTGATGCAAAACCTCCTTGAAGTCCTCATGTTTTGTGTATGCCTCTTTGTATCCATCATGGGTAAATGGCTCCATGTGCATAAGAGTTCCCAAAGCTGTAATATTGGATGTGGGTGGCCTTGAAAGCATGTCTTCCAAATTATTAGTGTTTCCCTTCTTATACTTGATGACTAGATGAAACTGCTTCAAATATCCCATTCACTTGTAATGTCTAGTTTGTTGAAGCTTACTCTAAGATTGGAAATACTGCAGTGGTTGGTGATTTATTTGGATAATGGTTCCCTTTCCCATTAGATAGTTCTTCCACTTCTTAAAATCTTGAACCAAGGCATAGAATTCCTTATCATATGTAGAGTATTTTAAGACTCCCCCATGAAATCTTTCAAAATAATAACATACCAACTTATCTCCTTGGATCGAAATTTCTCCCATAGCATACCCACTTGCGTCTATCTCCACTTCGAAGTTTTTCTGTAAGTTGGGAAATGGGAGCATTGGTGCTTCACTAATATTTCATTTTATCTCATTGAAATATTTCTGTTGATTATATCCCCACCGAAAATTCTTTCTGCACATTTTTATGGCATGGGATGTTGCAGCTACTGATGAAAATTATGCTATGAACTTCCATAGGTATTGTAATTCCCCAACAAATCTCCTAACTTCAATAAAATTAGTAAGAACTAGCCATTTTATGATGGCCTCCATCTTTTTGGATCTATCTTGATCTCCCCTCCACTTATCACATACCCCAAATACACCAATGACTTCTAAGAAAACTCACATTTCTTGAGGTTAGTCATTAGTTGGTGTTTTTTCAGAGTCTTTAACAGCTATGTGAGATGTGATGTGTGATCCTCCTAGGTAGAGATATAAACCAATATATCATCCAAACAAAGTATAATAAATTAATCTAAATATGGGTGTAATACATCATTCATCAGTCTAATAAATGTAGTTGGTTTTTTCAATCTAGGGGAAAGTACGAGAAGTTACTAGTAGTTCCTTACACAAAGCAACATATGTTACAACATTATATATAAGCACACATAGAGACACATGAAAACATATACAACTAATGGGAGAACCATCAAATGAATTTTATTATATGGATAAAAACAACCTTCTTCTCTCTGTTACATAACCACATATATATACACGTCCTACAATTACTTTTTGGTTACAATTATTAACTACTTGGTCAATCGAATCTAACTGTTTGTTCGAATGACATCACTATCCTACTTCTGCAGTGGAATTGACTGGTCAACTAATGGGTCTAGTCGATAGATCTGACTAGATCCTACAACATCTTCCCCCCTCCTCAACTCCTTTCTCATCCCGAGCAAGGGGGGAGTGTGGCTATTACATTTGAGAAAAAAATGACATAATATACTAACACCCCAAAGAGGTTTCACAAATTGATTACATCATTTTTTAGAATAGAGAGAGAGAGAGAGAGAGAGAGAGAGAGAGAGAGAGAGAATTACAATCTTTGAGAATGAGAAAGGACTAATAAATTCTTTGAAGAAGAAGGAGGATTCTAAATTTGGCTCATGTTGAAGTGTCTTTGACGCAGTCACACCCTCACTGGCATGTCCGCTCCCTCGGGACCTTCCTTCCTTTTGGCCCGAAGAACTCTGAAGTCCTTCTATTTCCCTATCGGGAAATATGCACCCACAGATTCTCTTCTTCGCGACTTCCCTTTGAGTGTTAATCGGGAAATCGGAACTCACAGCTTCGCAAATTCTCAGTCGATCGTTGGGCTCTCGAATCCCCGAGACCCGATGTTCAGTCAACTCGCTGACCTTTTCCCTTTTTCTGTCGGGACTTCCGCGCTATCGTGATCTCGCCTCTCACGACTTCGCTATTCGCGAGGCTGAATAACTTCCACGTCGACTCCCAATACCCGAGACGTCGAAACTCACGATCTCGCTCCCTCGCGACTTCGCTTCTCGCGACACTAACCTTTTATTTCTCCAACACCTGATAACCAATGTGCCGAAACGCCGATACACATGTGAGTTGACTTTTCAACGGTCCCTTATCTCTCGGGACTTTGGACTTCGTGGCTTTGCAAATCCGGATGCCCACGCCTCACGCTTCTCGCTACGATACCCCGATGGCTTGCCACTTGTCCTCCACTCACTCCAGGGGTCCCACACACTACCCTTTGGGTGTCGAAATATCGTGTCTCGCCATATCGCAATTCTCGTTGCGAACTTTTGGAACTTCACCTTGCGAATCCCCGATACACGATTCTACGTGTAGATCTGATGGCTCATGTGCCCCAGATCAATGGTCACACTCCTCCTTAGCTTCGAATCTTTCCACACTTGCTCTGTAACTCCCTCGCACCTCCGTGCGATCCAACGGCCCACAGAACTTCACGAAATCTCCTTGAAGGATTTCAATCATCCGTTCTTTCTTTGCTAAAACCACGAAATGAAGAACTGCCTCTCCTCGAGATGTTTTTCTCGCTCGCCACCCCGCGACGTTTCTCTTCGACTTTCCCACGGTAGCTTCCCCTGCACTTATCCTTCAGTAAATTTGAAGGCCTACTCCTCCTGAGCTTCCTTGCGATTTCTCAAATACTTAGAAGGAACTTTGTGCGCACTCCTTGCGGCAAATCTTCAACTTTTTCTAAGTGTTGAAGTCTCTCAACTCTGCGCACTCCTGCAGCAGCAGTCTTTCAATACTTTACTCAGAATCACAACTCTAAGACTTCGCTTGGCCTGCACACTCCTTGCACGACACTGTGCCTATCTACACCTTCGAGGAAATGAGAACAAAATCTATCTCTAAGTGAACCCTTCTGTCAACGTACTCCTTGCGGACAATTCGACTGCACTCCTTGCAGGAATCTTCTGGCTCAATTAGAGAAACAATTGAAACTCATTCACTCATCCTCCCAGACTTCAATTCAACCATGAAATCCCATACACAGCATATAAAAGCAAATGTATGATAGGAAGCAAACATTCATGAGCATAACATCAACACACAGAGAATAGACACATAACCATGAAATTGAATCAAAGCTTTCTTCTATTAATTCAATATCTGTACATGGGTGTTCTTTACACAGCTCTCTGCTTGCTCTTCTCTTCTTGAATGTTTGATAATGTTACAATGATACAATGAGGGTGTCTATATCTGTTTTCCCTCTTGGACTCTAAAGCTATCAAATCTAGAATTAAATATTCTATCTACTTTACATTAACTATCTTAAATGCCTCATCTACCTAAGGACGAGAGCTATCCGCTCAAGGTCCATTACAATATACAAAGTGCACCTTCATAATGGCTTCATTAAAGACTTGCACAACAATCCCAAAGTGTTTTCAAAATTTGGTGTTGGCTTGTCCAGCTGTCTTCCGCTCCACGCTAGCTCGCTTGATGAGTTGGCGATGCTCCTGCATCATACTCCTCGGCTTGAAAATTTTCATGGGCTCTTGTCCATGAGATCCTGTATGGTGTGTCCATGCTTCTGTATTACTGCTTTGCTTTCCCAGCTGGAATCTTCCACAGGGTGGTTCTTCCACTTGACCAGGTACTCATAGTATTGCTTCCTCCTGGTCTTCTTACCCACTCTCTTGTCCAGTATACACTCCATCTGTGGTTTCTCTGCAATCGGCATTTGCTTCTGCCACTGGACCTCTGGCTGCTCACCACTCGTTCCTATTTCCTCAGCTTTGTATGGATACAAATCTGAGACATTGAATATCGGAGATATCACGATGCCATCCGGCAACTCGATCTCATAAGCATTTTCCCCGAATTTCTTCAGGACCTTGCAGGGTCCGATTTTCTTCATTTTTAGTTTATTGTATGTTCCCCTTGGGAACCTTTCCTTCCTCAAATGTGCCAGAACTAGATCTCCAACTTCAAACTGAATTTGTCTTCGATG
The DNA here is from genome assembly GCA_032191745.1 of Picea mariana. NCBI lineage: Eukaryota > Viridiplantae > Streptophyta > Pinopsida > Pinales > Pinaceae > Picea > Picea mariana. Next base: position 300,810 of record JASDQU010104021.1, read on the forward strand.
CTGATATGCTTTTCGCTTGTATTCCTGATTTGAATCTATCAGTCGTTGTTTCACTCGGTCGTGAAGTTCTTTCATCACCTCATCAAATTCTTCTGCACTAGCACTGCTAGTCACAGTCCGTTCTGAATCCCTCGGTTCATAAAATCCCCTCGGCTGCATCCCATATACAACCTAAAATGGACTTTTCCCTGTGCTCTGATTCACTGAATTGTTGTATGCAAACTCGGCCTGTGGCAATATGTTATCCTAGCTGCTATGGTAATATGTCACCAAACTTCTCAGCAAGTCTCCTAGACTTCTATTGACCACTTATGTTTGTCCATCCGTCTGAGGATGATAAGCAGAACTAAACATCAAGTTAGTTCCTAGCTTCTTCCATAGTGTCCTCCAAAAATTCCCTATGAATTTAGTGTCTCTGTCCGAAACTATGCTTTTCGGCAATCCATGAAGTCAAATGACCTCCTTGAAACACAAATTCATGATGTGTGTCACATCGCTGGTCTTCTGGCATGGAATGAAATGTGACATCTTCGAAAACCTGTCCACCACCACAAAGATGGAATCAACACCCCTTTGTGTCTTTGGTAAACCCAAAACAAAATCCATGCTAATTTCATCCCACGGCCTTTCGGGTATGGGTAATGATTGATAGAATCCCGCATTCTGCTTCCTGCCCTTCGAATGCTGGCAAATTCTACATCTGTCAACAAACTTCTTGACTTTCAACTGCATCCCTGGCCAAAAGTATGCTTTTCTTAGCTTTGCAAATGTCTTTTCATGACCAAAATATCCTGCCAATCCACCACTGTGCTTCTCCTTTAACAGATTCTCCCTCATGGAGCAATTTGGAATGCATAACTGATTTCCTCTGAACAACAAGCCATTTTGGATCATGTAATCCATCCATGGGCTTCTGTCTCTGAGAACTGGATTCTCAGCTGCCTCATATGCCTCTACAAAATCTACATCACCTGCATACATGTCCCTAAGATTTTCAAAACCCAATGTTTTGACCCGGAACTCCTGCAGCAACAAACACTTCCTGCTCAAAGCATCAGCCACTTTGTTAGTAGTACCTGAAATGTGTTTAATTACAAATGTAAAATTCTGCATATACTCTACCCATTTAGCATGTTTCTGATTCAACTTCTCCTGTTGAGTCACAAACTGCAATGCATGATTATCACTATACAGAACAAATTCTTTCGGGATCAAGTAATGCCTCCACTTCTTCAATGCCTGTATGATAGCATAGAATTATTTATCATACGTGGAGTATTTCAGCTTTGCTTCATCCAGCTTCTCACTGAAATATGCAACTGGTCTATCTTCCTGACTCAAGACCGCGCCTATAGAAAACCCACTGGCATCACATTTCACCTGAAATGTTTTCTGGAAATCCGGCAACACCAATACTGGTTGTTCCGTGATCTTCCACTTCAACAGATTGAAGCTCTTCTCAGCCTCCGCTGTCCAGTGAAAATATTTATGCCGCTTCTTCACTGTGTCCATAATCGCTGCGCTAATTCCACTGAAATTCTCGATGAACTTCCAGTAGAAACTAGCTAATCCATGAAAACTTCTCACCTCGAAAATATTTCTCGGTGATGGCCAATTCTTGATTACTTCCACTTTATCTGGATCCATCCTCAACTCATTCACCGAAATAACAAAACCCAAGTAAATGAGTTTTGTCTTCATAAATGAGGAATTCTTCATATTTATCAACAGATTCTCATGCTGTAGCTTCCTCATCACAATGCCCAAATGCTTCAGGTGTTCAGCCTTCGTCTTGTTGAAAATCAGTATATCATCCAGATATACGACGAAAAACTTTCCGATGAATTCCCTCAGGACTTCATTCATCAACCTCATAAATGTACTCGGTGCATTTTTCAAGCCAAACAACATGACTAGCCATTCATACAGCCCTTCATTGGTTTTGAAGGCTGTCTTCCATTCATCGCCTTCTCTCATGCGAATCTGATGATATCCGCTTTTCAAATCTATCTTTGAAAAATAATTTGCCCCACTCAGGCAATCCATCAGATCATCCATCCTCGGCAATGGAAATCTGTACTTGATGGTTATCTTGTTGATCACTCTCAAGTCGGTACACATTCTCCAGCCTCCATCTTTCTTTGGACTAAGTACTGTTGGAATGGCACATGGGCTTAAACTTTCCCTGACCAATCCTTTGTCCATCAACTCCTGGACCTGCCTCTTGACCTCTTCATTTTCTTGCGGCGTCAACCTATACGCATATTTGTTTGGCAAACTAGCCCTTGGTATGAGGTTTATATGGTGACTCACATTTCTCATCGGTGGAAACGAATGAGGTAATTCGTCCACTATGATGTCAGCGAACTCTTCCAGCAGTTCCTGAATCTCATCTGGAAAATCGTCCACTCTTGTGCTAGTCAGAACAATTCTTGGCTTCCTAACCACAAAGAATTGTGGATCTTCCTTCTTCTCCATCTCTATGAGAAGCTCCTTCCCACTCATGAGAAGTATTGTGTTGCTTACTTCCAGTTTCACCTCTTTATCCTTTATCGAAAGCAACCTGTGTGTCCTCCCATCCTTCTCCAGGGTATATGTGTTTATTCTCTCATCATGAATCACATTTCTATCATATTTCCATGGTCTACCCAGGAATAGATGACATACATCCATGGGAATAACATCACAAAGCACTTCATCATTATACTCCCTTATCTTGAATTTAACCAAGCATTGTTTAGTAACGCTTACCTGGTGTCCCTTTTGTAGCCATGAAACTTTATATGGACTCGGGTGATCAGTTGTCTCCATCTCCAGCTTTTCCACCATCTCGGTTGAAATGAGATTATCTATGCTACCACTATCCACAATAACCTTGCATACCCAATCCTTGGTCTTGCAAGCTGTCTTGAATAATCTGGTCCTCTGAGCTGAGTCCTCCACCTTTTTCCCAGGTGTTAAGAGAGCTTTATGCATCATCAACGACCTTCCGCCTTCTGTATCTTTAGACTCAACATCTCGCTTCTGCGCTTCGGTGATGTGAGCTTCTCCACCATCTTTCTTTTTCTCTGGACACTCAAATGACCTGTGCCCATTCTTTCCACATGTGAAACATGTGATTACTCCACCTCGGCCTCTTCCTCTACCTCTGGTACAAGGAAAAGCGTTTCCATCAGCATATCCTCCACTCTGCTCTGTATGTTGTCCCCTTTGTTCAACATGTGGTTGTCACTATGAGGTTCCACCTCTTTCAACTTTACCCTGAGGTTTCTTCCATTCCTCCTTGGGCTTCTGATAGTTATCTTGGGAAACTGCTTTGCCTCTAGGCTGACTTCTGCCTCTCCCTCGCTGTCCTTACTTGCGGCTCAGCTTCTCTTCGGCTTTCAGAGCCATATGATAAGCATCCTCTACCGTCCCGATGGTAACCATGCTTAATTCATCCTGAATTTTGTATCTCAGACCATTCAGATATCTGGCAACCTTCTCATCATCGCTCTCCCGATGACCTGCTCTGATGTTCAATCGATAGAATTCTTCAGTGTATTCTTTCACTGTCATCAGTTTCTGTCTTAGGTTCTGCATCCTCCTGAACAGAGTAATTTGATAGTCTCTTGGGATGAACTTCGCCTTCATCTTTGCGATCATTCGATCCCAACTCTTGATCTTCTGCTTTCCTTTGCAGCGTCAGTCAGCTTGTAGCTCGTCCCACCATAATGCCACATGTCCTTTCAAGCGCGTAACAGCATGTCTGACCTTCTTATCCTCTTTGATATCTTCGTAATCGAAGTAAGTGTCAAGAGCTCTAATCCAATCCAGTAGCTCCTCTACATCCAGATTCCCCTCATAGACTGGAATGTCCATCTTTGTTTTTGAGCTCATCCGGGCAATAGCCTTAATTAATCGCTCATTGGCCGCATCTTCAGCTACAACTTCTCCTTGTTGTTCATCTTCAACTTCGCATTTGGAGTCACTCAGATCTCCATCACTGGCTGTGTGTCTCTGCGTTGCCTCTATATCTTCTAGTCTCGCTCGAAGATCACACATCTGCTTCTCCGTTTCTTGATTCCCTATTGGCCTGCCTCTTCTTCGCACCTCCCTGTCTTTAGGGTTGGGCAACTGTCTTTCTCTCCTGGGCGGCATGGTGTATTCTCCTTCTCTGCTATAGAAAGCAAAGAATTAATCTCGCTCTGATACCACTCTGACGCAGTCGCACCCTCACTGGCATGTCCGCTCCCTCAGGACCTTCCTTCCTTTCGGCCAGAAGAACTCTAAAGTCCTTCTATTTCCCTATTGGGAAATCTGCACCCACA
>JASDQU010104021.1:314901-336520 GCA_032191745.1 Picea mariana
TGTCTTTCTCTCCTGGGCGGCATGGTGTATTCTCCTTCTCTGCTATAGAAAGCAAAGAATTAATCTCGCTCTGATACCACTCTGACGCAGTCGCACCCTCACTGGCATGTCCGCTCCCTCAGGACCTTCCTTCCTTTCGGCCAGAAGAACTCTGAAGTCCTTCTATTTCCCTATTGGGAAATCTGCACCCACAGATTCTCTTCTTTGCGACTTCCCTTTGAGTGTTAATCGGGAAATCGGAACTCGCAGCTTCACGAATTCTCGGTCGATCGTTGGGCTCTCGAATCCCCGAGACCCAATGGTCAGTCAACTCGCTGACCTTTTCCCTTTCTCTGTCGGGACTTCCGTGCTATCACAATCTCGCCTCTCGCGACTTCGCTATTCGTGAGGCTGAATAACTTCCACGTCGACTCCCGATACCCGAGACGCCGAAACTCGCGATCTCGCTCCCTCGCGACTTCACTTCTCGTGACACTAACCTTTTGTTTCTCCAACACCCGATAACCAATGTGTCGAAACGCCGATACACACGTGAGTTGACTTTTCAATGGTCCCTTATCTCTCGGGACTTCAGACTTCGCGGCTTCGCAAATCCGGATGCCCACACCTCGCGCTTCTCGCTACGAAACCCTGATGGCTTGCCACTTGTCCTCCACTCACTCCGGGGGTCCCACACACTACCCTTTGGGTGTCAGAATATCGCATCTCGCGATATCGCAATTCTCGTTGCAAAATTTTGGAACTTCACCTTGCAAATCCCCGATACATGATTCTACATGTAGATCCGACGGCTCCTGTGCCCCAGATCAACAGTCACACTCCTCCTTAGCTTCGAATCTTTCCACACTTGCTCTGTAACTCCCTCGCGCCTCCGTGCAATCCAACGGCCCACGGAACTTCACGAAATCTCCTTGAAGGATTTCAATCGTCCATTCTTTCTTTGCTAAAACCACAAAATGAAGAACTGCCTCTCCTCGAGATGTTTTTCTCGCTCACCACCCCGCGACGCTTCTCTTCGAATTTCCCATGGAAACTTCCCCTGTGCTTATCCTTCAGTAAATTTGAAGGCCTACTCCTCCTGAGATTCCTTGCGATTTCTCAAATACTTAGAAGGAACTTTGCACGCACTCCTTGCGGCAAATCTTCAAATTTGTCTAATTGTTGAAGTCTCCCGACTCTGCGCACTCCTGCAGCAACAGTCTTTCAATACTTTACTCAGAATCACAACTCTGAGACTTCGCTTGGCCTGCGCACTCCTTGCACGGCACTGTGCCTATCTGCACCTTCGAGGAAATGAGAACAAAAGCTATCTCTAAGTGAACCCTTCTGTCAACGCACTCCTTGCGGACAATTCGACTGCACTCCTTGCAGGAATCTTCTGGCTCAATTAGAGAAACAATTGAAACTCATTCACTCATCCTCCCAGACTTCAATTCAACCATGAAATCCCATACACAGCCTATAAAAGCAAATGTATGACAGGAAGCAAACATTCATGAGCATAACATCAACACACAGAGAATAGACACATAACCATGAAATTGAATCAAAGATTTCTTCTATTAATTCAATATCTGTACATGGGTGTTCTTTACACAGCTCTCTTCTTGCTCTTCTCTTCTTGAATGTTTGATAATGTTACAATGATACAATGAGGGTGTCTATATCCATTTTCCCTCTTGGACTCTAAAGCTATCAAATCTAGAATTAAATATTCTATCTACTTTACATTAACTATCTTAAATGTCGCATCTACCTAAAGACGAGAGCTATCCGCTCGAGGTCCATTACAATATACAAAGTGCGCCTTCATAATGGCTTCATTAAAGACTTGTGCAACAATCCCAAAGTGTTTTCAAAATTTGGTGTTGGCTTGTCCAGCTATCTTCCGCTCCACGCTAGCTCGCTTGATGAGTTGGTGATGCTCCTGCATCAGTCTTCAAACTGGGTTTTATACTGCAGGCTATTTTGTAACTTAACTTCTTCAAAACAGTTCTTCAATTTTTTGGACCGACAAGCTTTAGGTACTCTATCAATTTTTCTACTTGTGCTTCAAAAATTACTTAAGTGTCAACTGTAAAAGGGTCTTTGATTGCAAAAATATATTTGATGACTACTTGATCATGGAGTTTTCTCTGGATGCTCTATCTACCAATTTTTTCCTTCAAGGATTGCCCATTCATACAAATTTACATTTTGAGGCAGTGGTGTTGTTTTGATTTCCATGTGTGATTCTTTGTTCATTCAACAATCATTTCTGGAGTTACCAATTGAAGGCTGGCAGTAGGAAAGTTTGATTATGATATTTTCGGGTTGAAGAACTAAAAAAAAAAATCGGTATGATGATGTGGCCCCCAACTATTTTGCAGGTTGTTTTGGAAATCCTTTTAATGTTTTTTGGTAGATGCTTGTAGTTGTTTGCTGCAAGTATTGTGAAAAAATATTCCATTCATCGATGGAATATTGTGCCTCCATCCATACTGACTTCAAATTTCCCAAAAAGTATAATTTATCTTCCAAGGGGGCTTCCTGCACTGAAATCAACTCTGGGTCATATTTCTATTCGACTTCCGGAGTTTTCTCTTTAACTTGGTCGAGGTGCTTGATGGATTTATCTGTCGCCACTTGAGCCTTGCTTGCTTCTTTCAGCCACTTGCTTTCTTTCTTGGATAATTCTCCCTCAACTACATTTTCTTTTGCAATGTGATACAATGTGGCCAATTTAGATTTTGGGTCAGTGGTGAGTACTCTTGTTTTTCTCAAGTCAACAATTTTTGTGTTTTGAACTTTAATTTTGTTGTAATTTGTAGCAAAATATGATGACCAATTGTTGAGTACTATGCTTAGGATTACTTCTTGTGAGGTAACCACTTCTAGTTGTTGTTGAACCTCCTTGAATTTTCCATACTCATACTAACGAATCACTGCTATCTGTTGGGCCATTACATCTCGATTACTCCTTAATGCCCAACTATGATGTTGCTTGATTTCTTTATTAGCTTGATTTAGGTGTTGGATTTACATCTGATTGTTGGAGCCTGTGTCGATTATTGCTTCGACCATCCCTTTGATTTTTGTGAATGGGTCTATTCCTTTTATCAGATATTATATACCTAGTTTCTCTTTGGAAAGAAACACACAATCCTTCAATATTTATTTATCCTTATCCCTTCGTCTTGTGAGTCAATCACCATCTCTCATGGTCGTTTTCCATATGCTAGTTGCTTCCTTTGCAACTAGATTATACAAGTTGAGCATTTTCTCATCGGATTATACCAACGGGTCGAATATTGTCTCTAAAGTCGATTCTACATACCTAATTGGTTTAAAGGTTGTGAAATTGATTGTTTTTGAACTACTGTCCTTTATGTGGATTGTCTTCTTCTTATTCTTCTTCTTCTTCTTTGTTTTTTCAACATTTTGTTGTACTTCTTTATTTTTGTTGGTATCTTTGTCCTAGTATTTGTTTGAGTCATTTCATTTACCTACTTGATCATCATTTTCAAGGTTTTGTTCATTATTTTCCCATGTTTTTGGTTATTTGTCAGGATCAGGGTTAATTTCATCATTCCTGACATCATTTTCATTGTTTCCTTGACATGCTGCATCATTCTGGTCTCTGTTGTCATTCTACTCAGGGGGTTTGTCTGATATTTGTGATGGATTCTGAGAGGAGAATTTTCTGTTGGAGGAATTACATTCTCAGGAGACCCTTTGTCAGTAATATTGTCTTCTTTGCCTTTCTCTTCATTATGGGCAGTCGATTGTTCAAGTTCAATCTGTTTCTCTGGCTGGATTTTCTCCGCCTCTTCCTTGGATTTCCCTGGAAGATCTAATCCTCCTGATGGTACTATGATAGGCTCCTTATCGATTGTCTTCTTTACATGGATGGTGTGTTCTATCCCCTGAGTATGTGTGTCTCCCTCTATTTATGTATGCTTTTGTGTATCTACTATTGTAGATGTGTGAGATGAGTCGAACAACTTTCTTTGTTTGGGTCATTTTTTGGTTGGGTCAAGTCAAGTAGATTTTAATTGTCTACAGGGGTCGACTCGATTGTAGTATGTTTCATGCCAACTCCATTATGCAATATTTCTTCAACGTCTTTTGACCCTGATTTCCTTGCACTTTCTTGATTGTTACTAATAGGAGGTGAATTTGAAATGGTTTTTTTAGATGATATATGTCAATGCCCTTTCCTTGATTTATTTTTGTGTTTGAATGCCTTTTTTGTTGTTGTTATATCTTCAACAATTGGCATAGGGTCAACTAGAGGCAACTCCCTTATGAGTTCAACTATGCTTTCTCTTGTTCATTATTCCCTCTTTAGAACATGTCTAATGTTGGATTCGGGTCTACTTGTATTCATTCGACATGATGTAGCAGCAATTGTCCAAAATGTGCTCTCTTCCTACTTGTCTTCCAGCCTATTCTATTTCTGCCTTCTTATTTCCACTTGCTTGCCCAAGGATTCTTTTTTTCTTGCTTCAAAATGCTTCTCATTTAGGGTTTCCATTGATTCCTGGAATTGTGGCCCCGTGTTCGAATTCATAATGTTCCTGTGACTTGTTTGTCCCATCGAGTTTGTTTCTATTTAATTTTGACTTTCTCGACTATGTTTCTTGTGATGGAGGTGATATTTTCTTTCATTATGGGGTCGTCAAAGTTGAGTTCAATAGTTTCCTCAAATGTTTCTTTCCAAATGATGTCTACATCCTCTGGGGTTGCCTCCGTCTCGATAGCCTACTTCCCTTTGGATATTTTTTCTTGTTTCTTTCTCTTTACCGGGGTCTGCCTCAACGTGCCTCCTTTTGTGTCTATATTTTGGACAAATGGGATTTTGTAGAGTGTTGATTCCCTTTCTTCTTCCTACTTTGCATCTCTTAGAGGTGTTAGAAGAGTTGAGTTGTCCTATAGTACTTATGGTGCGATCTATAGCTTTTTTGGTTGATATTCAAAATCTATTAGTGTCGTCCCCCCATTGATTATGCGCCATATTGTGGTAGTTTTGATATTGTGTTGAATATATGTGCTTGGTGGTAATGCATGTTGGAATTTTTGTTCAAATCTCCATCTATGTGAGACATTTTTCAGGTTATTGATCCAACTTCTGAACATTTCCACCATTGGCAGGGAGTCGAACAAGTTGATTGCTCCTAAGGGAAATATCTTGTAATCATCCATAGTCAGACTTTGTTTTAATGTGAATGTTGTCTCCCATGTTATTCCCTATCCTAGGAATAACTAAGGAGAACACATCTCGAGGCCCACGAGTCCTAGACTTGGAGTACCGAGAGCCAGACGAATTGAGCATGGCCCTAGAGGGCCCCTCTTTTCTTCAGTGCAATCCACTTATCACAAGCATCAATATCCATCACACCAGCCTAGTCCTAAAGTAGTGGTGAGTCTTGCTCCATGAGGTAATGAGTCCACGAATCATGGTATGTATCACTATAAATTTTGAAGCACTTGAACATGTTGTATTGAATCCTTCTTCATTTCATGATGTTTTCTTGGAAATTATGCTCTTTTCCTCGTTCATACTTGGAAGGGTGACATGGTTCCCTAGTAATTTGATTTCCCTTTAGAATGGGTTTCTACTGGGTGGATCTATGAAATTCATCGTCCATTCCCTCCATACTTACCACTTTCCATATTTACTCCTTTCATCTCCCATATCCTTGTTTAGGCATTGAAATTGGCTACACTAGGAAGGGTTGTACCTAACCTTGTGGGAAGAAGGGGCTAAAGTCCCAGAGGGTAAAAGTAGTTGGAAAGAGCTAAAACCAAATTTTGAAACCTTTGAGATGCTTGTCCCAGGGATCCTCGAGAAAGAAGTGAAAATATTCTTAGTGAGAAAAGGGGACCCACAATATAAACATAAACATTCAAGTTACTATTTGATGGATAGGAGGCCTCATCACGAGCTGACCTATTATGACCATGGGAATGTAACAGTATGAAACAACCACCTATCTAGTCACCAAGACAAGATAGTGTTTCTTGGGGGCATAGCTAAGAGAAAGGGGGTCTCATCATGAGCCAGCCTTCTCATTTTCGTGAAATTTTTGTGGATAACGTTGTCACCTATGGTCATCAAGCCAAGATAGTGGCCCTCAACTATTCCATTGAAGCACAAGAGAAAAAGATCAAAATAAATAAAGCTAAGAGTAAAAGGAAATGAATGGGCTAGGAAACAATTTCATTTATGACAAGGTGCACCTCACCCTCTACAAAGGCACCCACAGGTAAGACTTTAAATTTCCCTATTATTACATGCACCCCATGCCCAAATATTGACCCCATGCCACCTCATACACTTACATGGATTGGACTAGACTCCACCTGGGAAACACCCCAAACTTAAGAGAGGTTAGCCCAATAGGATGCCCTGAGACCCTCTCCAAACCTAACTTGTCAAATTTCATAACGTCTTTGAGAATTTGTTTGGTGTTAAGGGGGGTTTAATGCACATGTTTGGGTAATTTAATTATTGGATGTGATTTGCATGCTATGATCCATGTAACTTATAAACCCCTGGAGGGCATACTTGTTTTTGCTGCAAGACCTTTCCCGGTGGACAAGTGCACATGAGGGAATGATTAGATCATACCTTCATAGGGCTCAAATCCCACCGATAGATGTTGAGACCCCATCCAAGGGGCATGACAGGGATTGAAAACTTGCACCAAGAGAAAGAAGGGCGTTGACTATGGAGGCACCTTGGAAGACCTAGACCCGGGGGATGTTTCTCCTCCCACATGGATGTTATCACTTGAGGGCCATGGATGTCATCATGGATACCCTAGTCGTCATCCAGAACTGGTCTTGTTATCTTGAACGACATTTGTGAGGCATTGACACATGTGGGCACGGTTTCAGGCCTTTGGAGGCCCAATGCTTCACCTTCCCTACCCAATGTTCTATACTTGGGGCTCAACGTCACCCTAGAGGGGCATGACGTCACACCTGGAATGATTCTTAGATGAAAATTAATTTGATTTTGTCATGATTTAATTTGTGTAAAAAATTGGGTAGGTCGACCCAGTAATTATGAACTGAAATTAATTTTGGGTTAAATTTTTTATAAATAAGTAGAAAGTGACATTCATTTTCATCAGAACTTGTCCTTGGAGACAATAAGTCTGAAATTTGCGCCCTAATAGGGTTATTGGATGAAATTGTGAGGCGCCACTCTTGTTTAAGGCTCATCTTTGCAACATGGATCATTTTTTGAAGTTTTATGGTGATCTTGCATGGTATTCTCATGATTGTTCTTGGTGCAAGTAAGTGAAATTTGCATTTGTCATCTATTGAATGGTTTATTGTATGGTTTTATTTGCTCATACAAGATTATGAAATTGCATGGTATATTTAATGCTTGAAGTAGGAAACTTAAGTTGCTACTTTCTTACTTTTTATTTGCCAAGCTATTCATTGAATTGATCTAGTAACTAGTGAAACCCTAGAGACCTAAATTGCTAGAACTCTAAGGGTTTGGAATTAGTTATTGTTGCATAATTTTTACTCCATAAGAAGGCTAAGGATAGTAAGGCGATATGACCTAGAATTTCCTACACCATAGCATCATGTCTCTTGAGGTCAAAGCAGAGGGGGACTTAAGTTACTACTTCCCCTATGCCTTTTCCCTCTTAGACTTTTGTGCATCATCATCATTGATTTGTAGCCTTAGAATAATCCGTCCACCTTGACTCCATTACCCTTGAAGGAACTAGTCCTCCTCTCTTACTTCTTGAAAAGAATCAACTCAAACTCCTTCACTTCATACTCAAACTCTTTCACTTTATACTCTACTAATTTGCTAAACTAGTCTATAAATACTAACATCTAATTTGATGATGTCATAATCACTGCTACAAATATCATTTCGTAGCTTATATTAGCCTACTAACCATCTAAGTCATCCCGGAATTTGTACAAGGCAAGGTATTATCAATAAGTGTTAAAGTGTATGTTTAATCGGCTTTTTTAGAGTGAAAATTATGAAGGTGTTAACGTTGTCATATTTGTTGTTACAGCCATTGTTTCAGCCATTAATATCCCTAAAATCATCCATAAAACCATTGGGCATTTGTACTAAGAAAACCATAATCATTGGATATTGAAGCAGTGTCTTATTTCTCTATTATATTACTTTTTCTGAAGTGGTTTTATTATTGTCGTCATCATTAATTAATGTTGTTTGGACAGCCATTTAAGTCATTCATTGACTTGTATTTATCTTTAAAAGTGTGAGTGACAAACCATTATCAATTTTTCAAGACTATTGTATCTCTTCCTTGTCATCATAACTTGCACCTTTTAAGATACATTGTTGCTACTATGATCTCACTTTCATTGTATAGTAATGTGTTCAGGCAACACATAATTTGTTTAGGAAGTCATTGATTATAATTGTTCCTACTAATGTTTGATGTTTCATTGGTAAAGGGAAGGTAGAAACCCATTTTCATTTTCCCTTGTCCCTTTCAACTTTACCAAAGTGACTTCTTCCGTTGAGTGACCTAGAGAGAGGGGTGTGTTTTCATTGTATATTTTTTCCCTTCATCAACCAACTAGATCATGGGACATCTCCCTTGGAGTGAGGCTTTGTTCCTCCTAAAGAGAAAGAGGTACCCTATTGGGGTGACAATGATAGGGTTACCTCTGTGTTACGTCAATCTATGCCTACTTTCCTTTAGGCTTGGGCAAGTATAGATTGTGTGATAACATTCTCGACTGGAATTACTTGTCCCATGGAAAGCCAAATTAGTAAGGATGGAAATTTAATGGCACGCCCATTTTCTTGGCACTCCCTGCAGTTGCTTTTGATTCTGGCAGCTAAGTGTTCCTCCCAGTCGAACTTCACACCTAATTGAAGAATCCAACCGATGGGCTCAAGAATTGTGAGATTTACATCTAAGGCCATACTTGTGGTTGTTAATCATAGTGAGGCTATCACACAAGTCCATTTCACCCTGATTTCAATGACCCTATCAATTAGCAGGCCCTTTGGGTTCTTTGTTGAGGTTACTCCCACAAGGAACTGTATCCAATTGTTGGAGTTTAGGATTTTTGGTACTGGGGTACCCCCATGTGGTATTTTTGTGATATAGTGTATCATTCCCCTAGTAATTCCTACTGAAAAATCTAGTCATAAGTGCCCATTATGGTATCGACTAACCAAGAACTTTGCGGCTTCTTCTTTCCATCCGCCTAAATATGTGACCTATGATGCACCAAGGAAATGTCAGATGCCAACCTTTTCCAGGAAATGTTTTTCTTCCTTCCATGATGCCCCATGTGATGTAGTTCTGCCAATGTCTCAATCAATCAATCTCCTCCATCCTAGATCCACGGATTTTTTTCATACAGTCTTCTTTTTCTGTTGCACCTATTTTGTCGAACTTGGATTTTGTTCTTGGCTTGACTAGTGAATCCATGACTTGGCCTCTTATTCTTGGCATGGTTGTGGATTTTTGTTGGTCAGATTGTGAAATAGGTTTATGAACTTCTTGAGTCATGTGCTTGGTCTCAAATTCTATGCTCTGACTGCTTAGATGCTCGGGGGTGAACAATAATGAGATGAATTCATATGCCTTCTCTATATTTATAGGCAGGAAGTGAATTGGCGACTTTAATTATTCCAACGATGTCATTAATTCGAGTGCATCGATATTAATTTTGGGAGTAAATTATTGTACGTGTAAGGATACAACTACATCGACAGTAGGGTGGTGGTCGAGCCCATCACATTGGGAATTAATTGCATCGAAGTACTCTCGGTGGCCAGTTGTTTCGACTCAGTAAATTTTATCTACTCGAGGATTTTGCTCGACTTGGTCGACTTTCATTGTTTGTGTTTCTTGGTCAGGTTGGTTCTTTTGATCAATAGAGGATCTTCGGTCGAATTTTCTGACCAATTCTCTTTTCTTTCTTTTGTCAACTTGGTGAGTGTTTGATTTTTTGAAGCCATGTTCTTCTTGTTGATTTATTTGAGGGTGATCACGCTCGCTTGATTTATGATTTATGTGCTTGCTTGATTTATATTTTTCTCACTCGCTTAATTTATAGATTTCACACTCACTTGATAGAGGGATTTCACGTTCAACTAAATTGATTATTTCTCTTTCGATGGATTGACTGGATCATCTATTTAAAATATGGTGTAGATATTTCCTTGGTGTTGACCTTGCTCTGGATTTCTATTTTTCCTCTCTAAGTATTCTTTGTGATGACTAGGGGCTCTGTTCTCTTCTCATGTTGAGTAATTTTGGCTTGGATGAGTTTTTTTTGGTGATTTGGGTCGGTCATATAACTTGTTGTCTACGGACAGTTTTGTACCTAATTCAATAAATGACTTGTTTATTTCTTATATTAATTCCTTTTTCGTTTTGCTTAATCTTTCTTTTTCTTTTCTTTTATTGCTTATTTTCTCATAATTTATTTTTCGTTTCTTTATATTTTATTTATTCTCGACTTCAACATAGGCTGCCCTGATGGGTTTTTGACCTAGTCAAATCCTATTGGTTCCCTCGAAGAGGTTTTCACTAGCAAGTTTTGAGACTGCTAAGTTTTGTATTTCTTTATATTGTCCCCATTAACTATTTTATGAAAGGGGTGCCCTCGTAAACTCCTGAGTTGAACTGCTCCCGAAGGTCATATGTCATCGACCACTTAAGGACCCAACCAAGTAGTTTCTAATTTTTGAGGTTTTCCCTTTATCCGATTGTCATATAATAATACCAAATCTTATGCGTTGATATATTTCTTTTTGATGTGTTGATTGTGCCAAGATTTATGTTGGTTCTTTTGGGTCTCTTGATGCTACTTTGCAATCATCCTTTATTATTCTAATTAGTTTAGCTAGTAGAAGCATTGTCCCGTATTCAATATATGGTTGAATTCAAGGATGGAGGATATCCTTCTTGTATTGGCAGAGAAGTGTGATGGAATTACAATTTATTGACCATAAAATATATTAAATGTAATTTGGCTAGTTGATCTTTTATATTTTGTTCAGTATGCCCACGGTATTGTTGGTACCTTATCATCCCAATCGTCCATGTCGAATCCATATATTTTTTTTAGGCCCTTGTGTAATGCTTTGTTTAAAGACTCGGCAACTCCATTGGCTTGTGGATGGTAGGAGGTTGTATTTTCATGGTCGATAATGAAATTTTAAGAAATACTTCAATTGTGCCATTTAAAAAATGAGTTCCTTGATCGCTAATTAGTGTTAATGGACAACTGAACCTAGTTACTATATTTTCATATATAAATTTGGCCATTGTCTCTTTTGTACAATTTTTGACTGGTTTTGCCTCTACCTATTTTGTTAAATATTAGATTGCTCTGATGATGTACTTCACCTCAGTTCTTTTGGCTCTTTTCAAGAAGGGATTGAGGAAGTCTATAGCCCAAATCTCAAATAGTAGACTAGGATTTACCAAGTGTAATGGTGTTTCATTTTTCCACAAGGGTCGACCCATCCTCTGACATTTATCACACTTCTTCACTTGTTCTTGACAGTCCTTATGTAAGTTCAACCACTAGAGACCTGCTTGAAGGATCTTTCTGGATGTATTTTTGGCTTGGAAATGACCTCCCACGGGTCCTACATTTTCTTCATTGATTATATCTTCTCGTTCATGTTCTAGTGCCCATCTTCTCAGAATATCATCAGTGCCTAGCTTATAGAGATACCCATTCATGAGGGTGAATAGTGTTTCTTTTAATGCTAGGATCTTCCTTTTGTTAGCTGGGAGGTCATCAAGATCCTTCCCCTCTTCTAAAAATTTTGTTATTTATTCAAGTTCCTTGGGGGAAACTTTGACCCAAAATAGATGTGCATCAGTAAGTCATCCTCTATCCTAGTAAGATATTCTCCTATTTCAAGTTGAGATAGATGGTATGGGACAAATTTCTTTTTTCCTGGTCAAACTACTACTTCAAAGTAGAACTCTTGGAACAATAGTAGTCAATGAAATATTTTCCCCTAATGGACCAATTTATTTACTAAGTGCTTAAGTGCTTGATGATCCATGAAGAAGATAAATGGGTTTTCCAATAAATAATGTCGAAATTTTTGTAGGATGAAGAACATGGATAAATCCTCCTGCTCTGTTGTCGAATAATTTATTTCAGCCATATTCATACTTTGATTGGTGTATGCATTAGGGTGATCAACCATGTCATCGTATGGCTAGGATAGTACTACATCGATAGTAACATTAGATGCGTCAAAATGGACATGAAACTTTCTTGACCAGTATGAAAATCTTAATATAGGTGCTTATACTAGTTTTCCCTTTAATATCTCAAAATATTCATTACATTCTTGGCTCCATTGGAACTCGACTTCATTTTTCAGAAGCTTGTCGATTAGGAAAGCTATATCAGAGTAATGTCAAATAAATTTTATGTAGTATCCAGTATGCCCAAGGATTACTTTTATTTGCTTTTGATTGATTGGTGGCTTCAAGTCAAGGATAACTTTGATTTTGGCCATGTTGACCTTGATTCCATATTTACATACAATGTGACCAAGAAAGATACCTATGGGTGTGGAAAAGATGCATTTTTATTTTTATTTTTAGAGACAAGTGAATTTGTCTACATATTTCCAACATCATTCAGAGCCATTGGATATGATATTTCAACATGTTGTAAATGGTCCAGTCATCAAAGTACATCACCATTGTTTTGTAAATGTATTCCTAAAATTCTTTGACCACTATCTAAGAGAATATTGTTGGGGAATTTTTGAGCCCAAACAAAATTAATATATACGCAAATGACCTAAACGCAAATGATCTTCTTTTACAATAGGTACTTGGTTGTATCCCGAGAAGCTATTTTTGGAAGAGTATAATTTGTGTCCCGTGACTTAATTAATGATTTTTTCAGTGAATGGTGTATGGAATGGATCAATTACTGTAAGCTTGTTCAACCCTTGAAATTCAACACATATTTTGAGCTTTTTTTGGTAATGATTTTTCAGTTGCATGACCATCACTAGACTCACCCATTCTGACTTGATGATAGGGTATATAATGTTGACGGTTAACATTTCCTCTATCTCTTTTTTTAACTATGGGATTATACTTGTGTGCCAACTTGTATGGCCACTTTTTGATGATCTTGGCACCGAGGATGAGGTTGATTTTCATCTCCCCCATATCTTGCACCAATCCTTTCAGGTCTTTATAGTCACGTGAAAAAACATCCTAATATTCTCTCAATAGGTCGATTATCTCTATAGTTTTTTTGTCCGGGCAATAATCTCTGATTCTCTCCATTTTCGATCGACCATCTATTGATATGTTGAATTCCTTAGTTTTTAGTTTTGTGTCCATCCACTTAGGTGCTTTAAATTCATCTAGTAGGCGTTCTCCTTCTACAGCCTCATTATAACTCAGGGGGGTGTCAGGTTTTTCTGTGTCTTTCTTGTCTTCCTTAGACTCTAAATAAACTATCTTTACATTGAAAACTTTTACTTCCTGGGTGAATTCTTTTCCATTGAAAACTTTGACTTGGAAAACTTGTGTTTTCCATGTCTATTCGACGAGCCATTATACTGTATGGATTTCGAATCGACACAAAATTACAAGTCGATGTCAACCTGATGTCAACTTTGGCTTTGCCTCTCTTTTGTATTTTGTTGGGATTTGGTTTTTCGAGAAAAAAATTTCTTTCTTTTGCAACCTCTCACAAATGCACCTCCTCAGGAGATGAATTCAAAGTCTCTGATAAAAATTTCTTTAAGTTCACTCCAATTGAACGTGTGGCCACATGCTTCTTCAATTATATACCACTTATGTGGTATATCATCCAGTGTATTTGGGAACATGTGTGTCCATACCCTTCAATCCCAATAGCCCACTCTCCTCAACTTATTCTCACATTAATGGATGTGAGCGACTTGGTCAAAACTAGGTTTCAAAGTCGGGATATTGACTTTACTTGACAACTTCTTTTTGCCAAATCTTTCTGCAAAGTATAGGGTAGAGGTGTTCCATGTTTGTAATCGTACTGCATGGGTTTCCCACCATCGGGATACATGGAAAATGAATGATTCTACTAGAATTTGCACCATTCCTTATTCTTCAAATGATTTGGATACTTTGTCGACATGGGTTGTCGAGGAATTTCTTTCACTAAACTGTAGGGGAGATTTCATTTGTGTGCTAGTCGAAATGAGTTTTGGTGTTTTTTTTAGATTTGTCTCCAGCACGATAGGGACTACTTGCTCTAAAAAGCATGTTTTTGACCTCTTTATTGGGATTTTCTCTATCGACCAACACTCCCTAGCTTGAGCTTCATAGTTATCCATTTTCGAATTACAAAGTTTTGTATCTGAGTTCTTCCCTATTGAAAATAGTGATCTAACTAAGATTTATACATCATTGTTTGGATCGACGTTGTCTTTTTGTTTATTCATTACTTAGTACAAGATTCAAGCCTCTTGGGCTTAATCCCATGTTTCAACCCAACATTTTCCTTCTTTTGGGTCCAACGGTATTATGATATTCTTACCGCTACCTTTTAGTTTAATTCATCCCCTTTCAAGTGAGATTGTATCCTTCATATTTCAACCCCATGGTCTTTTGACTAATGCAGGATAAGAAGGGATTCCTTCGACCAGATTAATCGCTTCAAAGTTGACTCTTGTTGGAATTCCCATTATGGATGTTATGACACTTTTGAGTGTGCCAATTGACTCAATGAACCTTTGATCTACTAACTTTTAGAAATTCATTATTGGATGTAGTAGGGGTTTTCCAAGTCAAACCCATGTTTATCTAAGGAGGATATTTACTTGCAAACCAAAGTCGACTACGACTTGTTTAATCATATGAACATCAATTTCTAGGTCGAATTACGGGTCGAAGTCACTTATATGCCTTTACTGAGACAATTATCGAGGGGTTTTAACTTTTCTTTGGTCCTCTTTGTATTCTCTTAGGGTTCTCATCAAATCGATGAGGTGACTGGCCGATTGATTTTCTTTTAGTAATTGGAAAAATTATTCTAAAGTAGTTTCTTGAATGCTTGATTATCATCCCTTGTTTCCATTTGATTTGTCTTGGTCGATAATCTTGAAGAAATTCATTGCTTATTGCATTAGAATTTCCTCATGTTTAGGGTCGAGATATGCATTCTGGTATCCCCTTTTTCAAGGTGGAATATTTGGGTAGATGTCTTCACCCACTTCTGATTGTGTTACTAAATGGATATTTTTGGAATTTAAAATGTCTTGCTCGACAGTCTATGCAAGAGGTTCGCGTTCCCCTTATTGATCACTGTCTCTAATACAATCAGACATTATTTTAGTGATTGGTCTCCCACTCTGCATATATTTCAGAACTTGATATCAGTTATGTCCTTTATTGGGAAATAAGGAATTGTGTGGTCTTCCTTCCAGCAATTAAAGCAATAATAATGACCTTGACCATGTCCTCTACCTTTTCTTCCTCATGCTCCTATGTATCATCCTCTTCCTTGATAACCCCCATGGCCTCGACCTCTGTAACCATTACCATTCCCTTGGTCGACATTTTGATTGTCCGTCTACGTATGATACACTAAATGGATATCCATTTTATTTTTTCCATTTAACCAACATTCTTGTGTGGAATGGTTATTTTCCTCACAAATATGGCACCATTTTGGTCGGATGTTCCTTAGGTTATGTGGGAAGTCCCTTGTTGTGTGATTTGTTATGGCCTCACAAATGTCGCAGAATGTTTCGATTTGAATGCGTCGGACTACTGGATATAGTGCATCACTAAATATATAGTATATTTTGTATGTCTCTCACTACAGAAAATGGTGCACTGGAGTTCATTTCGTGAAATGGACATGTTTTTTAAGGACTGTTGCAGTTATAGGAGTTTTCCTTCCAATATTTTCTCAATTATTGATGAAATTGGTGCTCCTTCATCGTTTATTTCTATACGCTATGATTTTTTTAATTCTTCCTCCCATGACTGGATGTCGCACATTCATAATGGTGCTCAAATTTGTTGTAGCAATCCTGCCACATACTATTGTACTAGTAAACTTTCTTCTATTGCATGGGGAACTTGACTTAGAATATCTTAGAATATTTTATCATTTTCATAGACGATTTCACTCGGACTGACTTTGTTTGATCTATTTCATTTTTTAATCGACCAAGTGGCTTACATGTTATGTTTTAGAAAATGTGAGGAAACTTTTTTTTATATCTTCCTTCATTCATTGTTGATTATTTATAAATTTCATGAACCACGTGAGTGACCTGGCTTGAAGTGCAACACAAAATTGTGTCATTTTTGTGTCTTCGTCAGCAATATTGGTTTCATCCCAAAATATCTCACAAACTAACCAATGT
This sequence comes from Picea mariana, assembly GCA_032191745.1. Lineage (NCBI taxonomy): Eukaryota > Viridiplantae > Streptophyta > Pinopsida > Pinales > Pinaceae > Picea > Picea mariana. Next base: position 331,280 of record JASDQU010104021.1, read on the forward strand.
TGTTTGGGATATTCATCACATTTATAAATGGGGATATGGTCGAGGACCATTGTGGATTTATTGGGGTTTTTCAAGACTATAACTATTGCAAGATTTTGATTTGAATTCAACTGGGAAGTCGATATGGACTTACTTTGTGGAGTCAAAATCTTATTATTCGACTCGACTAATACAATATGTTGTCGCTCTTTCGTCGGAGTGTATTCTATTGCTAATTGTGTTTGTTTTGTGCTTGGGATTATATCATCTTCCTGACAGGTTTTTTCTATATATTCTACAAATCATACTCTCAAGGGTTGCATCGATTCATTTTCACTATTTGTTGATTTAGAATATTCAAGAAGTAGATTCGACAGGGGAGTGGAATTCGTGAGATCTCTTTTATGGAGGATTATATCCTCTATTCGATTTTGAATAGTCTATCATGCTTCGATTAAAAGCGTGTATCTTATCTGACCATCAATATCAGTACGACACCACACCTTTTTGGATTGAGTATCCACATTATATCCGACGAAGGAAGTCTGCAATCCACGAGCTAGGAATTCTTGTGGGAGAAGGTCAAATCGTGGGTCTCAAATCATCAATTTCCATACTATCGACTTTTTTGATTGCTTTATGGGTGCCACCAACTTCCATACTCACTTGCAATAATTTATTCCCCCCTAGGAGTCGTCGGGATGCTCTTAAGGGTTGCTCCAGTGAACTGTCACGTTTAGGTAGGTTTCCTATGTGAAATTATGGGATCCCTTTCACTTTGTGGCTATTCTCACCTATTTTTCCTTTTTTCCCGCTCCAATATTTGGATATTAGTTGAGGATTTATAGGTTTACATTCGATGTGAAAACTTCTCACTTGTTTCAGTTGTCTTCCTCTCGACTTCAGAAATTTTTTACTTTGGAGAAATCGAATCGACTTATATCATCTGATGGATTTTCCAACCTGCCATTGCCAACCCAACTTACTATAGGTTAGTGGTGTTACTCATTCTGGCTATTTTCATTTCTTCAAAAAATAATCCCAGGATTCTCTTGTGTCTTCCATTTGGCTTCAAGGAACTCTTCCCACTCTTCTTGATTTTCTTGCCAATTTGAATTCAGAGGAGGATTGGACAAAAGGGGTTGGTATTCGACAATATCTCTGACTCCCTTGTCTAACAACAACTTATGAAGCAAGGATGGGACWGTGCAAAGGAAATTGTCATGCAATTCGATATAGAGTTTATTTTTTATAGTTTCCATTGACTCTCTGTCTTCAATCACCTRTTCTTCAATATAATCACGCATGATTCTTTTAAACCACTAGTTCATATTTTGTCTTCCTTCATTTCTTATTCCATGCATCGATTATTCATCTGGAGTGAGTTTGTGCATTAGGTGATTGATTGAGATATTCAAATAGYTCCTTTGGAATAGCTTCTAGGAATCATTTGTATGTTTCTGAAAAGAACTGAGTATCTTCTTTCGCTAGTGTCGGTCGATTCCTCCTTGCGTAATTTTTTATGTAATTATTAATTTTATATTCCCACCATTTTCATATGTCTTCCAAGGTTAACATCTATGTGTTTTTTACTTTCTACATGCTTCAGTTCATAAATACTAGCAATTGAACCAATGTTGTAGTCAGGGGGAAAGTACAAGAAGTTACCATTAGTTCCTTACACAGAGAAGCATGTGTTACAACATTATACATAAGCACACATAGATACACATGGAAACATGGAAAAATAATGGGAGAACAATCAAATACACTTTATTGTATGGATAAAAGCAACCTTATTCTCTATGTTACATAGACACACACATGCGCGTGCGCATGCGCATGAGCGCGCGCGTGCACACACACACACACACACACACACACACACACACACACACACACACACACACACACACGCGCGTCATACAGTTATTTTTTGGCTACAGTTCTTAACTACCTAATCAGTCGACCTAATTGTTTTTTCGACCAACTTCTCTATTTGATTTCTGTAGTCGACTTAACTATTCAACTGACAGGTCTAGTCGACAGAGCCAACTAGCCCCTACAACACTGGTGCATTACATAAACAAAATGGCATGACCAACCATTCATGTAAACATTTCCTTGTATTAAAGGCAATCTTCCAAGTGTCTTCTTCTTTGACACATAACTAATGTTATCCTGATTTGAGATCCAATTTGGTGAAGTACTTGGCATGCTACAACCGGTCTAATAAATCATCAATCCTAGGCAGAGGGTATTGATTCTTGAATGTAATATTGTTCAAAAATATGTAATTGATACACATTCACCAAGTCCCATCCTTCTTGGGTACTATCATTATAAGTGACCCACAAGGTGAGGTGCTTTCTTATAGATCTCTCTACTAAAACACATGTTGCAATTGTTTCTTCACTTTGTTTGCTTCTAGAAAAAATATCCTATACAACCAAATATTTGGTAATGGGGAGTCAGGAAACAAATATATCTTGTCCACTTCCCTCTTAGATGGTATCCCTTTAGGATCTTAGAACACTCCTCTGTATTCATGTAGCAACTCCTCCAATTGTTGTAGGATTCCCTTACCCTTATCGATTCATCACCTGGATGATTCTTTCTTAAGAAAAACAACACATATTTCTTACTCGAACTAATGAACTTTTTTATCTAGTTAGAACTTACTAGTGATATCTTTGATTTACCTTTGTGTGCGTTGATGATGTAGTAATTCCCATTCTTGATCAAGAAGTATTGGTTTTCTCTCCACATGAATATTTCATCCATCATATACATGTAGGGGATTCCAAGCACTACACCAATCAAGTGGTACTACATCTAACTCCACTTCATCAATAAAATTTGCAATTACAACAAATTTGATCTTACGTTGTTTCTTGACCTTGATTACTACATCCTTGTTCACCCATCCCAATGGGTATGGGCTTGGATGATCATGAAACTCCAACCCAAGATTTTTGACAAGATCAACTACTATGATATTGGCTTGCGAACCGTAATCGAATAGAGTGTCTACCTTGGTCTTCCTAACCTTGAACATGATATCTAAGAGTTTTTTCATCTCCTTCTCTTCCTTTTGATGAAGGCCACTTAGATTCACCTCCTTTTTCATTGAAGTACATGAAATATTTTCATACACATTTGAGATGCTCCCTACCTGATTTCTTGAATTTGTGACTAGAAGGTTCTTCTTCTTGGAATCCTTCTTATGATTCTTATGGTTCAACTCTAGATGTAGTTTCCAACACTTTTCTTCAATGTGACCATCGATATTTAAATGTGTAATATTCCAAATATAAAATAGTATGTAGAACAATAATAATTAGCTAGAAATGGTAGATAAACAAGGATATAACCAGAACAACACCACAATAATACCAGAATAACACCAGAAAGAGCACTTTGATTACTGAGATCAATGTTCACTTGCCTCTTCAAGGGGGAAACCTCCAACAGAGTAGATCTCTATTACAATAATATCCAAGACAAAACTTCCCATACCCTCGACTCTTATTTATACTAAATATGTCTATCAAAAGAAAAATCTAGAGGAAGATCTTCTAGAAGCAAAAGCTTCTATTAGGTCTTCTTACAATTGACTTATTCTTCCTTATTGCTAGGCCTTATCAATATTGACCTTTATTACAGCGAAATATATTATTCTACCTACGTGAGGGGTTAGGTCCCTAACAAAATGGTTAAAGTGGTTACTTGGATCCTTGCATTGATGTGCAGTGGATGTCGTCTTATTATCTTTCCCTTTCCATTTCTTCCTTCCCTCCTTAGAAGCATCTTGGAGCTCTTTTTGTTTGGGACCACTTGGTTGTCCTTTTTTGTGGCCCAAATTTTCGAGATACTTTGCTTGCACACAGGCCTCGTCAACTTTCATGGGCTTGAAGAGCATCACTTTATTTTGCAAATGACTATGTATACCTCACAAATACTTGAGGAGTCACATATGGGTTCTTGGAATATATACCCATCATGATATACATCTTCCCAAATTTGATGGTGTACTCCTACACACTTTTCCCTTGCCTTTTCTTGAAGTAATGCCAACAAATCTATTGGTCCTCTTTAGACCGGGTGGGGTAGAATTTGAACTTAATGAGGGTTTTGAAATCCTCTTACTTAGTTAGTAGTGTATCACCCTTGAAGCTAAGTGTCTTTGTGTGGTTTTCCTATTAGGTTAATGCACAGGCCTCTAATTTCAGTCTGGCAAAAAAAATATTTTTCTCTTCTTCTATATGATGGACATTGAAGTAGACCTCTAACTATTGCAACCAATGTTTCAACTTTACTGCATTGGTATCACCTTGGTATGTCTTGATCCACTTTCACTTCCATTTTAATAAATACAATGAAGGGGTAATGACACTAGAACTTGGCTACTCTTTCTCAGGATCTTTCCTTGATTCATTTTCATGGTATTCATTATCTCTTAGTTTCCCCTCTAATTCGATCTCTAATTTAGAGCCTCCAACCTCCCCGAACAATTTGATATTGTTTTCTAGAGCCACCATGAGGAGGGTCATATTATGAGAGATATCAATGACTTTCTCTTCCATCCTCACAAATCTCTCTTTTGTTGGATATCGAGGGTTGTTGTGAATAGACTCATCCACCATGGCTAGGGTTCTACAACTTTTTTTTTCTTAAGCCAATTCCTAGATCCTGCAAATTTCCACAAATATCCCCAACAAAACTTCTCTAATACCAATATGATATATAAACTATTGTGGATATTACACTGGAATAGTTTGTCACAACATATCTTATAATATTTTGAAATCTTATACTATGCAAAATAATTTCCCTTAGATCCCAGATTAATAAATTACTACCTTTGCTTGAATTTACGAAATAAATGAAATATGAAAATGAAAGAAATGAGCAAAAGAACACACCATCTAGACACAAATAAACACAATATATATCTTGGGAAACCCAATACGGGAGAAAACCCAACTAGAAGATGAGGCCTATGCTCTTCTATATTTTCTTTAGTTACGAGAATGAAAATACAGAGAAAGAGGCAGTCGTTGTGGAGTTTCCTTTGGCACTATGGCTTTGTATGACTGCTATAGAAATGTTTCCTCCTTTGTCACACTCGCAAAATACCACTCCTAGCCATCTAGATTTAGGGTTTTTGCATTGTCAACACTCAATTAGTGATAAGTTTTGGACATTCTAGAATATTATTGAATGTGTGTGTGTGTGGGGGGGGGGGGGGGGGGGGGGGGG
>JASDQU010104021.1:336574-348115 GCA_032191745.1 Picea mariana
ATTCCAATTAGAACCAACCTTAGTGGATAATACTTGTATCCATTAACAACCATTTTCAAACAATACCCTTTGGGTGTATAGTCCTTCAACATGCATTCCACTAATTATGTGGATCAATGTTTGAATTATGTTACTACATATTTGTTTAGTGCAATGATGTTTTCCAACTAGGGATAAGTGGTCCATATTTGTAGATTGAACATAATAGTATTAAGATAATGACTATTGGGACTAAAGGTTGGACACTATATGCAATATTTATTTTGGTAATAGCACCATATAAGAAATCTTGGGATTGTGGTTTTATTCAAAAGACCAATGCCAAATTTACACAATAGTAAATGGTACTACATTAATGGAGAGAGACTTGACCTATGTTAATAAATTTTCTTGTAAATGGTATAATTATGGAAATATTGTTTCAAGAATATCAACAAAGAAACAATAATTAGCAAGGACCTATCACATATACAACAAAATTATAGGGATTTTAATGGTAGGAAACTAGTAAATGAAGCATTTGTTGTACCTTCACTTAAACAAAGGACCAACAAATTTAATTACTAGATGTTAGAGCTCACTTAGGGTTTGATAGTGTGATGGTTTGGATCATATTTCCTCCATTCCTCTTAACTATCTCCAAATAAGAAATATGGCTTAAGTTGTAGAGGTTGCTAGTAAATTAGGCCTTGATCAATCTTATGTAACTCACTCCTATATTGAATAAATCCAACTAGAAAATCTAATTTTTTTCATTTTATGGCATTGGTATATGACTTGAAGTCCAAACTGACAAGTTTTCCTCTTGCTGCAAGTCCCATCCTATCATTTTCCTAGACATCTCAGGAAAAACCTACAATATGGAATCGATAGAACAAAAGATGGAGTAGACATACCAACAATGATATTGGTGAAAATGGGGCATTTTATCAACAATAATTTTTAGAGAGACACAAAGGAATTCTATAACTACCACATTGGTATGAAACAATGGAAATATCAAAATATATAATGATAGGACACTATGAGAGGTTAGAGGAACTCTTGTCTCATATTTTATAGCCAGAAAATAATCTCTCAAGTTGTTTGGTATTCATTCAAGTACAATATTATGTCTAAGGAATGGGTTACAAACAATCCATTTATTGTAAATCCAAAACTTACATTTGAATTTAGTGTTTGTCTACTTGGAGGTTTGATGGTTCTATGTTACACAATAAAAACCATATCGAAGTATATAATATGTGTATTTTTAGAAGATGGCATGATCATGAAACTTGTTAAAATTGAATAATTACATAGAAAATACATGTAGGTGCAAGGTAATAATAGGGATTTAGTTGCAGAGGTACAATTTGAAAGATGTCAGGTTTGAATATTCATATTAGTATCTCTTTGAAACATTTCTTACAAAATTATCACCAACACCATTGCCTCAATATTAAAATTGATATTGAAGAGTTTTACTTCTATTAAATAATCTAGGTTTGAGGAAAGAAGCAAAATCACAGATAATCTAGTAATTTTCCAAGAAGCAACTTAGTCCATCAAATGTGGAATGAAGACAACATATTCATGAAATTATACCTTGCAAAAAATCCTATGATAGGGTACAATGAAAGTTTCTACATTAAGTATTTCTTAATTTTTTTTTATTTTTATTTTTTTTTAAGTGGTAGGAAAAATGATTTAGAGAGCATCACAAGTACTTCTAGAATTGATTTGTAAACTCCCCAAGATATTATACTGGAACAGTTTGTCAGAACAGATCTTATAATAATATGAAATATTATACTATGTAAACTAATTTTCCTTAGATCCCAGATTAATTAATTACTAGCTTTGCTTGAATATATGAAATAATTGAAATATGAAAATGAAAGAAATGAGCAAAATAACGCATCATCCACTCACAAATGAACACAAGATATATCTTGGGAAACCCAATATAGGAGAAAACCTAACTAGAACATGAGGCCTATGCTCTGTTTTTTTTTCTTCAGTTATGAAAATGCAAATACAAAGAAAGAGGCACTCACTGTGGAGTTTCCTTTGACATTGTGGCCTATATGGATGCTACAAAATATTTCCTTCCCATGTTATTCTCTCAAAATACCACTCCTAGGTTCTTTTCTCAACTATGGAACAAATACAATGCTAAATAAAGGAACCCTTTATCCTCTGAGCATCTTTGTATTTAACATAGCCCAATAATCGTCTAGGGCTAGGGTTTTTGCATCCTCAACCCTCAATTAGTGATATGGCTTAGAACTTATAGAGTATTCTTGAAATTTCTCATGTGGTTATCCCCACATGTGTTAGAAATGGGGGTTAACATGGCATCCAATCATAGCATTGTGGTCAACTTGTAGGAGAAATGAATTTCACATATAAGATTCGATTCAGGCGATTTTTTCACCGTTGGAAAGGTCTCGATGTGTAGATCAACATAGACAATGTTTGCATTAGTTATAGATTTTGTAACCCCCAAAAATGTTTTTTAATGCCTCAAAATGGCTATGGAAGCTTCTAGATCCCAATTGTCCAAACTGGGTCTTTCCAGTAAAATGGACCTACAAGTCGATTCCTCCAATGATTTGCACCTAGAAAGTACCAAGATAGATGAAAAAGTATGTGATGATCCATTCAATATCATACCTCCCCACTTAGGGAAAATTTTTATAATGTACCAAATACTTCAAAATACCATAATAGAACAGAAGTACACACCATGTACAAAATGTGAATGTGGAGCACAACTCCAATATAGATAAGTTACACAATAAATCCTTAAATAATAGGAGAACCTCCTCCAAATAACCAATTACCTTCTTACATCACAATTTACATGTCTACAATAATGAATACATGATCTCTATATATACATATTCACACCTACACATGAGGCCCCTTTACTATTAGGTCGAACCTATTACATATATATTTACACATTACATTTACATTTATCCCCATATATTCCCCCCCTTGGGGTCATATCATACACATTTAACCACATATATGCCCCCATTGGGTCATAACATAGTACCCTCCTTCAAAAAGATTTGTCCTCAAATATTTGCAATTAAAGGCTTCACATGTGATGAAACCAAGTAATATGATTTTCTTATATTCTTGCTTTCTTCATTCCATTGATGATGATCTATCCATCCAAAATCAATTATTTTCGGTCTTAATCCTTGGTGTCTAGTTGTTGCATACTTTTCTTTCCTTTGATTCCATGTACTTTTGTTGTAGCTTCTCCAATTTGTAGTGGTTGTTGGTCTATGACAATAGCTTGTTGAAGAGAGGTTTTGTGATGCCTTGTTCCATGAATATTGACAGGTATCCCATCTTCATCCTTCATAATGTTGATATCGACCTTGTCTTCCTTGAAATCTTTCATGGTATTGAGGGTGTCGATATGGTTTCACATTTGACAGTTCATTTTGCACAACCCTTTCATCTATTTTATTTTCATAGACAATGGAATCCTCTATCCTCTTTTCCTACTCCTTGATTATTTTATCCTTAGATATAATACCATCATATTTACATGTACATCCTCTATATGAAGTTCAAATTCTTCAAGTATCTTTTGGTGACCTTCTTAAATCTTGTCTTCTTTCTCGAAGCTGCAATGTCACCCCATTTATCAAATTATGATGTCCTTCTTCAATTTTTGATTGCATTTCTAATTTTACCTCATCAGTATTTAGGGATTCCTCAACCTTCTTGCAAATTTCCTCTTCAAGTCTTTTGGTAGATTCTTCTTCCAAGATCCTTCTTTCTTCTTGATTTTGACAATTCTTCTTGTCTTCTTTCAATCTCTTAACATTGTCCAAAAAAAATTTATTATGGTTTCATAATATACATACCTCTTCATCTTTTTTTTTCAATTCTTCCCTCGAATCATCCTTTTCCCGCTTTTCTTCGCTACTATTTTCTTGTTTTAGGTTCTTAACCTCCTTAATGAGTGATACATTAAGGGATTGCATATTGATCAACTCATCATTTTTATTTGTAATATAATTTCTTAGATCCTCATTATCCTTTTTCAATTTTAAAACATTTTTTTTTATTCCTTTAACTTCTCTTGGATTTTATACGTCTCCTCCCTTTTTGTATCCTTAATCCATTTATTTGAGAAGAGTTCTTCAAAATTTTCTGATGTGGGGGAGTTTTTTGTAACTCCATCAAGGATATCCCACCACTTAAAAGATTCATCCCTCAAGTAAAATACTACCTTCAAAGGACTCAAATTATTTTCCGTTATCATCCTCAATCATTCCACGAGATTGATTTCATCATTATCTTTATCTCTGTTAAAACCAAGTATTTCCATTGATTCTTAAGTGAGGTATAACCACAATCCTCAACTTCCAGCCTCATTATATGAAGGATATTTATCTCAATAAGTTATAATCCTTATTATAATATAATATTCTATGCTTTGTACTTCCAATGGATTTTGAATCATCTCAATCAGACATCCCAATCAAAAGTTATGATAGTTTTAAGTGAACATACCTTTGAAACCCTAATTTGGAGTCTATCCTTTTGGTTAACCTTCCTTCTGATGTATTTCTGAAATTTCAGCCCCTATGAGTCTGAAATTTCGACCTACACTATTCTGAAATATCTTTTATTCAATTCCATGGGCCTGACCAAAATTGGGTGTGTCAAATGAAATTTAGAGTAACTTTCCCAAACCTTGCTAATTTTTGTCTTATTTTGGAGAGAAAACGTGTACACAATTCCCCATGTCCAATATTGGATAACTAATTTTGAAATTATCACCTGCAATACTATAGATTTTCCTATTTCCAATGCAATTGGTCTCACATAATTTGGAGCCTCTATGAATAAGTTATTACTGTTTTACCTAGAACACCTATTTGAGACTAGTTATAGGACTAGTCAAAAACCTTATCTTCCATAGGGAATATATATGAAATTACAATGACCCAGAAGATAAAATTTGTACCATAGGTATCCCAATATGTATTCTAAACAGACTCCAAGTTTCACTTTCTGAAGTGGCCCTGAAAAAAAATTATAGCGAAAATTCCAAGATAACTTGCTTGAGGAAGCAAAAACCCTAGGATTGATTCTCTGATACCAAATGTAATGTACCAAATGCTTAAAAATATCATAACACAACAGAAGTACATACCATGTACAAAATGTGAGTGTGGATCACAACTCCATTATAGATAAGTTACACAATAATTCCTTAAATAATAGGAAAAACTCCTCCAAATAACCAATTACCTTCTTACATCACAATTTACATGTCTGCATAATGAATACGTGATCTCTGTATATACCTATTCACACCTACACATGACTCCACTTTACTATTAGGTCAGACCTATTACATATATATTTAGACATTACATGTACACTTATCCCCATATATGCCCCCCCTTGGGGTCATGTCTTACAGATTTAACCTCATCCCCCATTGGGTCATAACACTTTTGGTCCCCAAAATATTTACTGCATGAGGTGAGGAAATGTTTCCTCTACCTTCTCCCTGGAGTACCATTTTTCTTTTCTTGGAATTTTTCCTTTCAACCCAATTTTCTAAAGGTCATACTGTCCCCATATGGTAGTTTTGTAACTCTCCAAAACTGCATCTTCTACCAACTCTTCTTGAGCTTCTAATGCTAAGTCCTCTATGGTAGGTAGGACGTGCTCCTTAGTTTTCTAATCCAACATGGAAGGCTCATAGAGTTTATGATTCTCTACATTCACTACTAAGTAAATGCACATTTATGGGGTTAGATTGAGTTTGTAAGAATTTTCATCCACCTTCTTCAATACCTCAAAAGGGCCATACCATCGACCCTTGATATTGTTACCAGGACCTTGTAGTCTTTCCTTAATCAGTTGTAACCAAACTTTGTCTCCCACTTTGAACATTTTTTCAATTATGTGTTGATTATGTCGTGTCTTATACCTTTATTGTGACTTCTTTACCATTGCATGTACTTGCAAATGGATCTGCATAATCTTTTCAACAAACTTATCTACTTTCAATGCTTCTCTTGTGGTGTCTTCTCTCACTCCTCCTTGATATTCATATACAAAATCCAAGGGTGAAGGTGAAAAATACCCAAATCAAGTTTCAAAAGGGACTTACCAGTAGAAGTGTGGATTATTCTATTATAAGAGTATTGAATATAGATCATATTTTCATCCCATGTCTTTGGATGCTTCTTTTTGTAACCCCTAAAAAGTTGCACCAAAGTCTTGTAGACTACTTTTGTCTTCCCATCTATCTGTGGATGGAATATTGTAGATCTCTTAAACTTAGTGTCCATCTTCTCCCAAAGTGTAGTCCAAAAGGCACTAAGAAATCTAGTATCCCTATCCAATATGATGCTCTATGGTATCCCAAAGTGCACCCAAACCAATTCAAAGAACAAGGTTGGTGTTTCTTGTCCTTTGATGGTCTTTTTACAAGGCATAATAATCCACATATTGTTGAACCTATCAAATACCATAAATAAATAGTCATGCTCATTTTGAGTTGTTGGAAAACAAACCACAAAATCCATGGAAATTAATTCCCAAGGTTAAGTGGGTATAAGTAAGCGTTGGTATAGACCATGATTTATATTATTGGGCTTGATGGTACAACAAAATATGCATCCTCTAATATATCATGCTCCATCTTATTGCATTCTGGGCCAATACACATACCTTTGTAAGTTAGCAATTGTCTTCCCAACAACAAAATGTCTTGCAACCTTGGAGGTGTGAGCCTCTCTGATAAGCCGCAATATTTCCCCTTTAGGAACATAGAGCTTGTATAGCTTGTAGAGTAACATATTTTGGAGATGATAGTCAACCTCACTGTCACCTTATTCTACATGAATTTCACCCAATAGCTGATGAAACAGCTCCTTGAAGTCCCCATCTTCTCTATATGCCTCTTTATATCCATCATGGGTAAAAGGCTTTGTGTGCATAAAAGTTCCCAAATTTGTAATCTTGGATGTAGGTGGCCTTGAAAACATGTATTACATTTTATTAGTGTTTCCCTTTTGATACTTTATGACTAGATGAATTTTTTTCAAAGATCCCATCCACTTGTAATGTCTGGCAATTGTTGAAGCTTACTTTGAGCCTGCAAGTACTGTAGTGGATCGTGATATGTTTGGATAATGGTTCCCTTTCCCATCAGATGGTGCTTCCACTTTTGAACAAATTGAACCAAGGAATAAATTTATTTATCATAGGTAGGGTAGTTTAAGACCCCCCCATGAAGCATTTCAGAAAGATAGCATATTGGATTACCTTCTTGCATCAAAATTGCTCCCATAACATAAAAACTTGCATATGTATCCACTTAGAAGGGCTTATGCAAGTTAGGATACGTGAGCATTGGTGCTTCACTGATATATTTTTTTAGCTCATCAAAAATTTTCTATTGATTCTTTCCCCATTGGAAACTCTTACTGCACATTGTTATGGCATGGAGTGGTGCATTAACTACTGAAAATTATGTCATGAACTACCATAGGTATTGTGTTTCCCCAAAAACGCTCCTAAATTCAGTGGCATTAGTTGAAACTAGCCATTTTATGATGGTATCTGTATTTTGGGGATCTATCTTGAGCTTCCATCCACTTATCACATACCCCAAATACACCAATGACTTATAAGAAAACTCACATTTCTTGAGGTTAGTCAACAACTGATGTTTTTTTAGAGTCTCTAACACATACATGTGATCTGGATTATATAGAAGATACAAATCAGATACAAATGAAAATATAGTAGAGAACACAGAAATATAATGAAACCCCATATTCTATTAATAAATGGAATACAAAAGATTGTAAAGTACAAAGCACACAAACTAGCTATTATGGTGGTAGCTTATCCCTGAAGAAATAGATGTATCGGATACGTTCATTTGTAAGAAGTTGATTACAAAGAGGCCAAAAAGGCCTTTTAACATAAAGAACCAATGAGAAAACCCTAAACATCCAAAAACCTTACCCTAGAAGATGACACGCCAAAAGGTTTTTGGGGCCCGATGTGATTAGTTGATACATCAACTTCTCGAGGGTGTTACTTTTGCATACGATCTTCGTTTCGAGCACTCAGTAGCCCATTGGAAAGGTATAGTAAAGAAGCACACATTATAAATGACCCAATGCATACCTTTTCTTATCTATTAGGTGCTACCATGTCAAAAGACATCATTTAGGGCCTCAAAGTGGCCTCGAAACTTTGGGATCCAAAAAAATGTAGAAAAAAACTACCAAGATATGGAACCATTTTGAATTAGTGGAGGTGGCCATCAATATCCACCTGGATAATTCCTCCCCCCTTAGGAAGAAATGTTCCCCATTGCATCAAATTCCTCGATCAGATGGGGAAACTTTTGTTGAATCTGACTCCTGGTGAGCCACTTGCCCTACTGAAGAAGTTTCCCTATTTTGACGACCTGATAGAGTTGGAATTTTGCTGGTGGGTGCCCTTCATCTTGGTGTCCATGATCTAATCAATTTTCACCTACTGAATGTACTCATGATTGAGTTCTATAGGATTCAAGTACTCGGCCACATCTTAAGTGTCTGGGAGAGATGGAAAATATGGTCAAAGCAGTTCCACATTAAATATGGGGTGCAAGCCAAGGAAAGGGGGAATATTGAATCCAAAATCATTCTCACCCATAGCCTTGGTGATGGAATAAGTTCTATATCAGGGTGTGTGGAGCTTCTGATGGGGTCATGTGAGGCACTTTTTCTGCAAATGCAACCATACCTTATCTCCCACCTAAAACTTGTGTCGTACCCAATGTTGATCATGACACTACTTGTACTTGGCATTGGATTTCTACGAAATATCATGAACTTGTTGTTGGATATGCCAGATTCATTCAACAAATTTTGTTTCTCAGTCATCCTTGGTCTAAGCATGGGAGGAATCTTCATGTGCAGTTGTAATGGGAAGAGCTACTTCAATGGGGGGAAATGGATGGAATCCCAAGCACACCTGAAAAAGGTTGTGGCCAATAGAGATATGAAGGGATCTTTTGTAGCTATGTTGAAAATAAGGAAATCTCTCATCCCATGTGCGTAGATGTTTGTAATTATACATCCTCGGGATATGATCAATCATCCTATTGACTACCCACGTTTCTCCATCAGTTTGTGGCTGGAAGATAGTCAATTTAGTCAGCTTGGTGTTTGTTACCCCCCCATGCCTAGGGATAAATAAAGGAGATCATGTCTCATGGACCGAAATGGAGAACATGATCCTGACCATAATGATGATCAACATGTCCATATATGGAAACCCAATAACCCACCTCATTCACCTTTACAACTATAGGTCAACCAAGGCTCATCACGCCCAAGCAACATAGAGTATGGGAGATGGTAATACATCATCATTATGAGGTATGTTAGTCCTTATTTCATGCAAAGTGTTGTGCTTAATTTGTCGGGAATGTGGATGAGGATATTTGATTGAAGTTGGATAATAGATCACCAGCTTGGGAAATTGTGCCAATTGCCTTGTTTCACCTTCGTGGTCAGATTCTATGCTCTAGTCTCATGTTGTGATTTCCCAAGGAAAAGGGGTACTAATGGGGGGGCCTCACAAGGGTAACAATCCATTCCCCACCATACTTAACACTTTCCATCCTGGAGCCTCTCATAGTGTATTAAAATTTAGTAATGGGTCATTGTCCATTCTCTCATGAGAAGAGGGGTTGAGGGCCTAAAGGTTGATTGCAATTCCTAATAAAAGAATAAGAAAATGATACTAAATAAAGAAAGGAATGATAACAAATGAATAAAAAAATCCATTCCAAACTTGAGCTCTACCCTTTCAGTGCTCACCTTGGTCCCAAAAATATCAATGTTATAGCTTGAAACCTTATAAAAGGGGACTTGTAAATATGATAAAGTGGAATAGTAAGATGGATGATAAAGGGGGATTGGAAAAAATAGTTCCTAAGAATGAGGTAACTCAAGAGAAAGTGCACCCTCCACAAAGACACTTATAGAAATGGATTAAATGACACCATAATCCATGAAGTAATCCCTAAAACCATATCACTATCACACTTAATATTGAAGGGTTTCTTTATTTCTTGCTTCCCTTGGGACCTATCCCTCTTCCTGGGTTATTTTATTTCTTGCTAGGTGGCAGACCTAATAGGGTTGGATGAAGGCCCTCCCATACTTAAACTTGGAAACTCACATGGGGTCCTAGGATGGTGATTCTTGAAGGGGATACCGAGGTGAATTGTCTTACATGGATTATATATTAAGTTACAACTTACTTTGTTTTCTTTAAGGACTAAAGTTTCTTATGAACCTTGGCTAACCTTGTCTTATACTTTGTTTGGTTTTGGATGGCCTCGACATGTCTCTTTGAGGGACATCCTCAGCTTGTACCCAGGACATTGTGCCTTTATTGCAAGACCTTGGAACATGTAATGGAAAGAAGTGGGTCATCGAGTGATTAACCACCATTATACATCATCTCTCACATCCCTGGAACCTTTGATGATGGCCAGATGGGCTTAGTATGAATAGATTCAGTCATGATAGCACATAGATGGGCTAAAATCCCATAGGTTGGGCAAGGTGCCCCAAAGCTTATTTTTCACCAAGATCACGGATGTTGTAGTAGAAAATAGTTAGAGACATTCCAAAGACAAGATGCATCTCCCCAAGCCCTAGATGTAGCACTTGGATCTCAGACATTATCCCTATTTTGATGATGATGTCACCTTCTACGGTATGACGTAACTAGGGTTTGGTGACTTCTTGGGGTACTAATGATGCATGGCATGAAGTTTGGTGAGGAGAAACATCACTTTCTCCCACACTGCTCGATAGTGATTCCATGTGGCCTTTGGAGCCCCCCTTCTTTCCCAAGAGCGATTGATGTCTCACACGTGTGGCTCATTATGATTTATTTTTGCACTTTTAGCATTTGTAAAGATTAAATGAGGGGTCAAGCCCACTTAACTTGAAGATTTTTTATGATGTGGACAAATATGTGAGCATAGCCTCATATAAAAAGTTTAACCCTCACTTTCATTTTTTCATCATCATTCCTCACCATTGTGGGGTGACAACTTATGAAATTTTCTCTCTTTTAGGGGTTACTAGTGTTTCTCTCTCATGTGCTACGCTTGGAATGGATCTCTTGTGGATAGTTGGTTTATTTTGGATGGATATTTATGTAATTAGGGTTAAATTCTCTTGATTTCTTGGACGAAGTAAGTAAATTTTTGAAATTCTTTGTTATGTTATTAATGTTTATGGTGAAATTTATATTTTGTTGCAAGAAGTATTGTTTACTGAAACCCTAAGAGAGGAACATGAGTGCTTCTTCCTATCACGTGGTCTCTTGGAATATATCTCTTATGGATGGTGTTAGAATATAGAATATTTTGTGCTCATTTTACCATTGACGATACCCTCGTCACCCAACCATAGGCCGAAGCCACCCTCCAAGAACCTTAACCTTGACTGAGAATTACTCCAGAAGCAAACCCTA
>JASDQU010104021.1:359937-373916 GCA_032191745.1 Picea mariana
TCACGAATAGTGGAACATATCCACCACAGTAGTCTTCATCTACTATCATACAGTCTTCATAACAAACATCTGATAGCAACCTGCACAGAAACAATGTTATGATATAAACTAAATTATCTAGGCCAATATTTCACTCACATATGTGAGCTCTGAAAGAATATTTGCCTCACGAACAGTGGAACATATCCACCACAGTAGTCTACATCTACTGTCATATAGTCTTCATAACAAACATCTGATAGCAACCTGCAAAAAAACAATGTTATGATATAAATTGGATCATCTAGGCCAATATTTCACTCACATCTGTGATCTTTGAAAGAATATCTGCCTCAGAGTAGAATAATGAGATATCTGGACTATTCTTCTCAAGCAAGGAAGAATAATTGTCCTATCTTCTGAACCTGGACCATTCCCCACCCTGGGCCATTCTTCCTACACTAATCAAAGTGCACCCTGGAGAGAATGTATAAACCTAAGGAATGTTGAGCCTGGACCATTCCCTACCCTGGGCCATTTCTCCTACACTAATCAAAGTGCACCCTGGAGAGAATGTATAAACCCTAACGAATGTTTGTCCCTAATTGTTGAGCCTGGATCATTCCCCACCCTGGGTCATTCCTCCTACACTAATCAAAGTGAACCCTGGAGCGAATGTATAAACCCTAAGGAATGACTATCCGAACCATTTCTTATGTTAACCACAATGAGAAATCATTGTCCAGCGAGGCGGGCCAGTCTTCTTGAGTAACCCTCAAGAAGAGAGACTACCCTAGACCACTCCCCATGTCAACCACAATGGGAAGTCATTGTCTATGATACATCAACAATTAGACTACTTCCCATCTTAACCACAATGGGAAGTGACTGTCCGTCAAAAATCTCAATCCACTTTCCAAACAGGAAAGCATTTGTCCTAGATGGACTATTTTTCAATCTTGAAAATGAATGTATTTAATAATGTTTTCAATGCTCCCTCCTAACTCGGAGAGTCATTTCTTATTTTTTCAATAAGAAGGAAGTTGTTTCCACAAGCTCCAACTTGAGTGCGCAAACTCTTTCATCGCAAAATGTCTCCTTATTTGCTCATCTGTGGATATATGTATTGGAGAATCATTTTCTCCTTTCTAGACTTCATCATGGATAATGTAATGCTTGTTTTCAAATGCACTTTAGTCTAGAACATTGTGAAGGCTTCATGTAGATCTGAACAATAGAGTATATCATAGTTGGAAAACTGGAACATATCTATGTGGCACTTCTTTTGTCATCATGAGATCTGATCTACTGAGTAATCGTCTTGATGTGATAGGGAATCTTCACCATGCTTCTACTGTGTACTGGAGGTTCTCCACCAAGTTATCTTCTCTTATCTGCATATAAGAGTCTCTTTCTGGTATGCCTCAAAGTCTTGAGATTGCTCTTCATATGCTCTTTATTCAATTTCTCTGGAGAACATTCTTTGCATTCATTTGATGTAGAATTCCAACTCATGGATGTTATGGATGATATAATGACTTATGTAGAGATAAGTATGGTTTACTGGAACAAGTAATCATTATAGTCTTCTCCCTCCATCTAGGATAACCTCTGGTTCTATATCTCATAATGCTTTCATTCATAAGTCTTCCATACATTGTTCTTCATCACGACTTTCAGTTCTTCTGCTTGATTGCTTTTAGTGAGTTCATATCAGGTTGGTAATCTTGTGATTCTTGATACAATGACTGGTTGTTCTAGTTTCTCTTTCTTTCTTGGAACCCTCATGTTCTTCTTCATGTTTTTCTTTAGCTCTTGGGTCCATGGAGTTTCTTATAGATTCCATGCCATAGAGATTCCACTTCTTCCTTTCATCATAGGGTCACGGATCTGGATGGACAACCAGGAATACTTTAAGGCTTCTCTTCGAAGAAGTCTTCTTCTGCGGTTGAATTGAACACGTACTGTCTTTCATGGCTGCTACCATGGATATATATATATATTTCATCATCTTCAATGGATCATAAGATTAGTTTCCTCCTAATCCTTGCTTCATGTATAAGTGCATATAATCGGCTCCCTCCATCTAACAGAGTCCACGCTTCCATCCGCATCCTTATTGTCTTCTGCAATATATAATTGGCTCTCTTGTCTAAAGAGAGTCCACGCTTCCATCTTGTTGTCTTCTACAAAACATCATAAGTCTTTTTCCATTTTCCTCTCGATTGTTGACTTCTTTTTGTCTTTGCTTCTTCTAAGTCTCTTCATGATTGATTCGGCTTAATAGCTTCCACATGATTTGTATTTCATCCTTTCATGTGTATTATCTAATGATATCCATTTTCATCTTGTTTGTTATTCCATAGGTATAGTTCTTCTTGGGACACATTATCTTCCAAGAGATAGATATACAAGATATGTACAAAGACGATGCAAACAAGATATCTACAAGAAATAAGAAGAGTGTTGTTAACTTTTAGAAGAAGAAGTCGCTTCCATCCTGCTTGGTCTTCTTTGTAGGTTCCTTTTCTTCGGCAATTTATGCTTCGTGTTTATCCTTCCTTTTCTTTAGCTCGGGACAATGATTCTTGTAGTGACCATACTTTCGATAGTTGAAGCATTGTACTTTTGAAATGTCTTTCTCTTGATTTGGCTTCCTCCTTGAACCAAACTTCCTTTTGTTCCTGAAGTTCTTGAATCTTGTTGTGAAGGTTTGATCGACGTACTTCTTTTGGGGTTTCTCTTTTTCATTGATCCTTGATTCTTCTTGAGAACAACAAGTCCAAAGTTCTTCAAATGTCGGATACTCCTTCCTTATGTTCATGCTTGCGGAAAATGCATCCCACATCTTGGGAAGACCATTGAGTACTATGTTCACCAATTCCTTTTCCGAAATGGTCTCTCCAATAGCTTGTAGTTGATCTCTTAACTGAGAGATCCTCACAAAATATGATTTTATGTTGTCGTCATTATTCATCTTCATGTCACGAAGCTCATTCTTCAGACTCATAACTTGTCCAATGTTTCTAACTGAGAAGAGATTTGTTAGGACATCGTACATCTTCTTTGATGAGTCAAGATGGGAGATGTAGGGTATCAAGTGGTGTTTTATAGAATCCACTATGATACTCATGGCATTGATGTCAACATCTTTGAACTTCTCCATAGCTGCAACATTCTGCAGTTCCTTCTCATTTCCTTCTTCAAACTCTAGCTTCACGATATCCAACACTTTATTCTTGGCAAGGATGAGGTTGATCCTTATCTTCCATGCTCTAAAGTTAGAGGCTCAATATAACTTGTTCTTAGACTTCATAGAGTTCTTCATGGCTGCTTGACTTGGTGAAACCCTAGATTTGACCAGATATTCAAACTTCACGTCTTGGCTTGCTGAGAGTATCAAGAGATGCGTTAGGCTAGGGTGCACTGATCTGTCCAGACATTAGGTCAATCTCTTCACTTAAGGTGCCTCAACAAGAGGTTTAGGGTTTCTGCAACTGCTCCTGCTAGTAACCCTAGCGACAGTGTCTTGGGAGCTGCTTCTGCTAGTAACCCTAGCGACAGTTCCTCAGTGAGCTCAATATCCTAGCAGTTATGTTTCCTTCTAGGTTTTAGACTGAATGAAGGAGGTGTTGGCCCATAACCTATTAGAATATAGAAGATGGTGTGCTCATTTTACCATTGATGATACCCTTGTCACCCAACCATAGGCCGAAGCCTCCCTCCGAGCACCTTAACCTTGAATGAGAATTACTACAGAAGCAAACCCTAGGCTAGATAGCCAAACAAAGGGTAGCGCACCTTTCCCCAAGGATAACACTTCACAAAGAGATGATCAGATAGCCCAAACCCTAGCCAAGAGATAGTCAAGCCAATACTAAAAACTTGCTACTGCTGCAGTTGCACCTGCAGCTCTCCTCCACACGTGTGCACCAAACTGGGAGCAGTGCGCATCAAACCGAGAACTGCAATTTTGAGATGTTGTCAAATGAGAACTGGCGCCCTGTATTTATACTAGTTCTGCCAGATTTGTTGGGGCCAACTTCTCCTTTTTGATATGTGTCTATTCAATATATTATTATTATTTCTAGTTGACTTCTTCTCTTGGAGGCTAATAACCTAATATTAATTATCTTCTTGAGCTGACAAGACTTCTAGTGTTATTATCCAACTCATTAGGGTTTTCTCTTGCTTTTTGGAGTCTCCTATTCTCATCAGGTTCACACATGGAGGTAAATACCTCCCAAATCTACCATAATATTAACACTTCCAAACCATCCAATCTCAAGGTGAATATGTGTCCACGTAGACCTCAGGATCTACGACTTTCATTGCTTCGTAACTTTGAAATTTGGGGGTTTCATGGTGTAATCCTCTCCTTACTCTCATAGTAGGTCAAATTTGAATTGACCATGGAGTAGATCCAATGGTCACGAGTGGTAATGAGCTCCACCAGATCGACAGATCTCATTAATTTGTAACTCCGGGCTTCAGATCTTATCAATGCACCACACCTCAAAATCCCCTGAAGTGCCAAGCCTTCGGAATATAAGATCCAACACCATGTGTCCCTTGTCTATCAACGACTGAGATTTACTCCACCATTCACAACTTTGATACCTTTCACACTTCAATGACCCTCGTCCAAATTACTCTAGACCATGAGATCTCCTGCCACGTGACCTCTCATCCAACGACCCAAGTCCAACGGATGAAATTTGATAAGGAACAAGGGTGACATGTGGCCCGATCAACTGTTGCCATGTGTCTAGGCCCATTTGACCCCTGAGATCTGTGAAATCCCCAAATCAAGGTGACCCATGTTGCACCTAAAATGTGTCCACATTACCCTAGATGATGTCAGTGTGCTCCGTCACTCCAGCCTTTGACATTCTGGAAATGTGCATAATCACCAATAGGTCAAAACCTCCCGGATATACTCGATCCTTGGAAACATGTCCTAGTTGATGGATAATTAAGAGTGGTTCTCAACGAAGTCCCTAGATTGACAGTTGAGAAGGATCTCAAAGGATCCAAGGATCAACGGTCCACATCACTTCATAAATTCAATATTCAGGAGTTTTGGAGGTGTAACACCTTTGTTCTTTCGAATCGTTCAATGTCGGATTGACCTTGGCGTAGGTCTAACAGTCAGGGAAATTCCCTAGTGTCCTTAGATCTATGGCCCGTGTCACTTCGTGACCAGTAAGTGGATCAAGATTTAATGTGGGAACAAGTCCCATGGTAATGGGTAAATGACTACTAGTTTTTGGCCCACCATCAA
The DNA here is from genome assembly GCA_032191745.1 of Picea mariana. Taxonomy (NCBI): domain Eukaryota; kingdom Viridiplantae; phylum Streptophyta; class Pinopsida; order Pinales; family Pinaceae; genus Picea; species Picea mariana. The sequence goes on from JASDQU010104021.1 coordinate 365,201, forward strand.
GCCACCGACTTGACAGGTCGTCTTCAACGCAATTTGGTCTTTGTAATGCTTATTTTCCCCATGGCTCTAGAATATTGTAGTCCCGAACACTTATCTCCCTTTGAAATAAACCCAGGGTTCTTAGGACTTGGTTATATGGAACTTTGTCAAGCCCTAAAGGCTATATTCATACCTCTCAGCTAACATTTGGTTAAGGTCACAACACCCCAGAGCTCCGAACTACTGGAGTTCCGAAACCAGAAAGGCTTAAATCCTTTCAGCTAACACTGAGTTCCCAGAACTTGGTCATATGGACCCTCTAATGAGTCTCAGGTTGTAAGCTTAACTCTTAGCCAAGATTTGGTTAAAGTCGTAAGAATGACCCTGTGGTCTCTTAGGCTACTAGTTTGAAGGAAGCACCTTCAAATTCACAGAACTTAATTTCTAAAAAAGGGCAGGGTATTTTCGAACCAGCTTGGAGACCAAACTTATCACCTTACACCCATTCAAAAGAAATGAATTATAGAAGAGAAGTTAGGCATTATAATCGTTAATTTCATGAGAGGCACAAAGCATCACCATCAAAGACATTCAAATCATACATTCCAATTTAAGTGCACAATGTATTAAAAGTAATTATCTATTACAAGCTACAACCAACCAACTGACTATGGGTGTTCTCCTTTCCACCCAACCATAGGATCAAAGGCATTAATTCTTAGTGCTCTAGCCACCCCTGTTCCAAGTCATGATATCACTAGGGAAATTATGTTGTTTCTCAGAGATCTTCTCTTTGCCACAACAATGTTACAAGGTTTATCATATGTTTCCTCAGCATCAATCTCACGACCTTCCTCTTTTCTTCTACATATCCACGTCATGTGTTCCCCTCTGTGCATGCGCTCTTGTCTGGTGTCTATCCTGCTCTCTGTAGAGCCTCACACGTGTTCCTCTCTCCTTGAATTATTTGCATGGGTCTATCCCCTTGCATGCACACCCTCCTTGGGAAGGTTATTCTTTTTCTATCTTGTTCCTTCTATAAGAAGGAAAATTAGGTCAGCATGGTCTACCAGACCTTGTGGTACTTCGGGCTGAAATTCTTTAGTAATACCATGCTTTCATTCATGGGGTGGTTGATGGTTCAACCACCGGTCCTTTTTGCATTAACTGATTCCTATCCTTGGGAACCATAGGAGGTTTATTATCCTCGTCAAAAGGAAAATTTGGGGTCATTTGGCACAATGAACCCTCTGTATAGTTTTCCCATTCTTTCCTCTAGTGATATCATGGCCAGTACTTCAAGGCTTCACCCCCACAGTTAGTCATTAGCAATCTAAACAATAATACATTTACATTGTTCACATCCCATAGCATGGTAATTATAATTAACGATTAATTACAAGATGGGGGAAACATGGGTGTTACAAGTAGCTTGATTAAAACACAATATGAAAGTGGCCCATGATAGATAGAAATGCTATGCAGACCGAAATAGGGCTCCTAGAGAGTTTAAATTAGGGATCATGTGTATCTCCGAGTTAGGCCTAGAATAAGTTCCTTGAGGATGGGAACATGTGTTAAGATGGCACCTTGATTTTATGGACCTTTTGAAATTCTGGACAGAGTGAGACCTATAGCATATAGATTAGATTTACCTCCCATAGTGAAAGAACATAATGTTTTCCATGTTTCATTGCTAAAGAAATATATACATGATCCTACTCATATAATTGATTGTTATGTGATTTAGGTGGAACCAGAGGGAGAATTTCTGCCAGAGCCACGTTGTATACTAGACAGGAAAGAGATCCACCTTATCAATAGAACCATTTCACAGGTCAAGGTGCAGTGGAAACATTTTGGTCCCGATGAAGCTACACGGGAACTGGAGGATGCCATGAAACAAGCATAACCTTTTTTGTTCATTGTTGTATATATATTTTTCTCGGCAGATAGAACACCAAGGGAAGTGTTCCTTTAAAGGGGAGGGGATTTTAAGACCCATGTTTTCCCCCATCTATATATATAATTAGTATCATGACCAAAAATATAGACATACTTGTTATGTGATCATTAAAAGACAATAGACCTTTGATAAATTATGTAATGTAAATATTTGGTTATTAATGCAACAAGAAGATGTTAAACTACTGTTGAAGGGATGAAATTCATAGGTTATGATGTCATGAGAGGAATGGTGCAGGAGGGAATCTATTACTATTTGAAATGACCTTGCCATGTAGTGCCCTATTAAATTAAAGCAATGCAGACCCTAAACTGTACTGATCTTGGAAATTTAATTATCGATCAAGCTGGTAGTTGGGTAGTCTCCTTCAAGAATCAATTAAGGGATGGGTAGAGTACCCATTGGGAATCTTCTGACATGACCCATGAGGTATTGAGGAAGAATAAATGAAAATAAAGGATAGAGGAAAAGAAGGGGGAAAAATGGTGGGGGAAAAGACCAACAAAGACACAAGAGTTTTGGGAAAAAAAAACGAGCATTCGAGAGGAGAGAAAGAGAACTCTCTGGTTTGAGGAAAAGAGAAGTGCATAAGTAATATATTCTCCCTGAAAACTTGTTGAAAAATAAGATATCCTCTCATGGCATTGTATCCTTTCTCAGGGGTGGCTAGATATAACGTTGATCGGTGCAACTTTGCCTATGGTTGGGTGGAGAGTGACACCTCCTATAGCAGTTGCCAACATCTTCTAAATTTTAGATAAGTAACTTAGTTATCTCTGTGTATTGTTTGGAAAATATATATGGTTGAATGGTTAGTATGGTGATTATGGATATGAATACCTGACTTGTCAGCTTTATTGTGTATTTCTAGAGATGGTCTTGTGTTTTTATGGAATATATCTGCATGGAGAGTCTTGTGTCCTTGGTTACAACTAGCTTTGTCTTTGCAAAAATTGCTGCAAGCGTTCGACCATGACTACCTTGTGTGACAAATATATATATTTAGATCATCATTTTTAGATGTATCATCTGCAAAATATGAAAGATTGGCATGGTTGAGTGCCTGTCAAGAATGTCGATGACGATATTGGCTATGAGAAGAGAAACAACAACAGTTGATTGGTGTAAGAGCGTGGCGAGGCGACAACCGTCGATATATGGTAGGTCCCACACAATCAACATAAGAATTGGTTAGGATGGTAAATAAACTCCCTACTAGTTGGGATCACTGACCCAGTCAGATCTGTAGGATGCTCCACTCAAGGACCTTTGGACAGGAGAAATACTGATATGAGATCGTCATCAAAACTTTTAGTGTTGGGGTGTTTGAGGCTTTGTGGGAGTAAAAATATGACAATGCCAAAGACTTTGAAGATTGAATGCTTGTCATTGATCTATCACAAGGGATAGAATAATTTTTAGTTGTTGATCTCTCATAAGGACCTAGTAGGTCTCCTTGGTAAGGCAGTAAAGGGAATGACGTCACCCCAACCAATGTTCTTGGGACACGTATCAACACCTAGAATATCAAAACAGATACCCCATGATGACATGTAGACCCACCTCAAACCATGTGTCATGATGTGGGTGGTGCCACATGTTAAGTAAATATGATTGTGCCATGTGTCAAGGAGTTTTGGCCCTTTTGAGGCACAATTTCTTGGGAACATGTGTGCCACATGTCGTGTTAGGTGGTAAGTACACGTGGAAACATATGCTAGGTGGTAGGTACATGTGGCAAGTACCCATGATGAGGTCACAAGAGACTCGGATGGGAGGAAATCCAAGTGATCGTGAGTTGATAAGATCCATTGAAGGAAAATATGGATAAATTAGGATTGTTGGTCCCATTGTGGAAAGCAACGTCAGATCCAAACAATCGGAGTATCCTGGAGTCCTAAAGTAGAGGTCATCTAATGGGAGGACTCTAAGAGCCAATCTGGACCATGGATCAATATCTAGTTCGGAAGCAATGTCCACCGTCGAACAATGTGGGAACCACATAGGCAAAGATAAAAATGAAGAATGATGTCGCAATGATGTAGAGTGCTAGCGTGTGCATAGGGAGGCTATGTGGCCGCCTGTAATTTCTTAAAAAACAAATACGACCGTGGACCCTGTCGACATTAAACTCCCAGGACATTTGGCATGACATTACTCTTCAGAGCTATGGGGTATGGGAAGATCCTGACCGTCCATCAGAGATGGCTTGTTGGAGTTCTTGAATCATCATGGGGAAGGTGAGATCCAATGGAGTGGCTCTGAAAGCTGATCTAGGCTGCTAGTCACCATAATGGATAGACATGATCTTAGTCATCGATATTTGAGGGTCCCATAAGGATCCAAGGAAGAAATGGGGAGCGGGCCGGATGTTAACCGTCATGCAAGTGGGGAAATCTGAATGGATCTGAACCATTGATTTGGAGGAACAAATAGATCAAGGATCCAATGGGCCAGGTGGTATATGCCACAAGAGTGATGGGTTAGATGACACTTGTGGTAGTATCCACATGGAAATAGGGTGACATATGGTTCAAGAAATTCTAAGAAACTTTATAAGGCCATAACTTATGATCTAGAGCTCAATTTTGAGTATGGTTGTAGTCATTGGAAAGCTCTTGATGAGAAGAAGATGACGATTCCCTCTGGAAGAGTCCTCAAGATGGTTAAGGAAAAGAAAAAAATTACCAACCCCTCCCTTAAAAGGGTACTTAGTGGGTCAGGGGTCTTACATTTGGACTATTGTACGTTAAGAAAAAATGTAAGGAATTAAGTGTTTTTATTTAGAATTTTATTTCTATGCTCGAAAATATTCGAGAGGAGCTTTCCTAAATCTCCATGGTTTTGATGGGTTAACAAGTTAGGAATGTCAATATTTTATTTTTATTTTAAATTGAAACTTGGAAACTTGTATTATAAAACAAAAAAAACAGTCGTCTTGAGATTTCAAACATGTTTGACAACTCTCAAAAGTTATAGACAAAACTTGAAAAAGTTTACACTTATTACATCCCTGTGATTCTTTCATAAAAACTTACATGTATATAACTTAAAAAAAAATCTGAAGATTCTATTTGCCTTACTAATCATAAAAAATTATTGAAAATCATAACAACTATTAGCTTCTTCTCGCCCATGGTTGGAAGGAAGGGTTCTGATTCTCAATGTCCATATCTCCAACAGTGTATGCACTATATCTTTTTCCTTTGGATCTGCTTGAACAAAAATTGTAGAAATTATGTGATTAAAAGTTATTCGTGTGAATCTTTACTCAAATTGATAACCATGTTTATCAACATGTTACACTTAGCCTCCAACTCATTAATTTTCTTCATTAGTTGTATAAGGGTGTTCACAATTATTGTTGTCTTTGAAGTGCATTGGTGTTCATTCGCATGAAATTTAGAATTCACTGAGGATAGGGAAGACCTATTGCATTGAATTGAATCGTCATGTCTTCTCAATACCCTCCTAAATTCCTACACTTAACTGCAATCCATATGAATAACAAACCTAGAAAAACAATAATACCATAGTGTGTTTGTAGCATTCCAAGGATCAAACCGAGGCACTAGGGAAGGTCCCTAAGTAATCCATGATTTTAAAAATTGATGGGAAACCCATTTTCCATAGGATACCAAATAACTAGAGTCTTCATAAGCCAAGAAACATGGAGATTGATAGGTCAAGCCTCAAAGAAAACATGCAAGATATTACCTAGAATACCCATGCACATAGAAGAACCATGATATGTGAAATACTTAAGTAAAAAAGATTCCAGAATATATGAGAGCTATCCACATACCCACACATAGAATAAACCCTTCCTCTAAGGTCCATTAGGAAAAAAAAAATCCACCCACAAAACCATACACAGAATACACCCTTCCTCTAGGGGCCAGTACCAATGAGAAAAAACACCTTCATCACAACCTAAAGAAAATGCTAATAGATTGAAGTTTTAGAAGACTAACCAGATTCAAAGAGAAGGCCTTACCAAGATTGTTCAAGTGGTCTTCCAATTTTCAATGCAACAAGCATCCTCCTCCCCCTACACTAGTATTTTAACATTCCTAGCCACATGTTGGCCCTTGGTTATGGATTAAGGAAGAAAGTGAAGAACAAGGAAAAGGAAAGGCGAAGTACGAACTACGCGGAAGACACACTGACTGAGAATGGGTCGAAGTGGTCAAAGAAGAAGAAAAGAAGGAGCAAAGTAAGGGAAAATGAGTCATTGGATGAGAATATCGAGGAGAACATATCAGGAAGGAAGATGAATCGTGGAAAACTTAGCAAGCAGAAAAATACACTAATGGATACTTTGGATCACCTCGTCAGAAAGAAGGAAAGACAGGCTGGCGAAGCCCTGAAAATATGGGTCAAGTTGACCTAGGGTTTTGGTATTTAGGGTTTTAGACACCTAGGGTTTGGGTATTTAGGGTTTTGACACCTAGGTTTCGGCCTAAGGTTGTCTAAAAGTCATTGTAATGTATAAATAAATATCAAGAGTGAGGGAAGGTTCGTTTTGAGTTCGTCGTTATTGTTGTTGTTCAATGATTACTGTTGTGTGAGTGAGAGAAGTGTTGTGTGTGAGAGCATTATGGTATTGTACGATCTTCAGCTAGGTGCAAAGATCAACCTTGCAGATGGGTGCGCAGGGAGGGGAGATAGAGAGGAGAGAGAAAGAGAAATATCTGTAAGCTAAGTGCGCAGATAGAAATGTATGTTTCCATCTTAATATATCAAGAAACATAGTTCTATGGATGTAGCCCTAGGGAGAGGGTGAACCATGTATATCTTGTTTTTATGTGTGATTGATGTTGTGTTCTTTGTCATTGATATGCTATCATTGCATTATTGTGTTAGATCTGAGATATAACTTGCGAGGAAAGATTAAGAGTGGTAGGGAATAACTAGATTGTTGTGTGTTATTGGTTTGGATTCAATTTTCATTTCCCTTGGTTGTAGACGGCTGTGTCCTGCAACCTCCTATTGCTACTTCGGGTGAGACTACATCTGCTTCGCAGGTGTTGTTGAAAGGGCCAATAGTTAGGGCTTATTGGTGCACTGTTAGAGATGAACCTTGGATCTGCCCCTGTGCTAAAAAATGGTTTCGTTGCTAGGACTGGGATCTTCTTGAGGGAATGTCAAGGTGGTTTCCATCAAAGACAGAGATTTATAAGTGGATAGAAGAACAAAAGAGAGACTTCGTAGAAGCTCAGAACAAGAACCATAGCCTGAGTACAGAGGATTGGTTGGGAAGGTATATCTTTATTTATATACACAAGATTTTCTTTGGAGGAATTCATCAGGAGCTATATGAGTGGCTAGCCAGATTAGCAGATACCCGGTTTGAGATCAGACTCGGATCACCTGTGGTTTGGATGACGACGTTGATCAAGAAGGTCAAGAGAGTTGATAATGCCATGTCAAGAGCAATATATCACTGGTTTGATAGTACTATTAGAGGGTACATTACTGAATTTGTTGTTGACAAAGTAGAGTCATATAGCCAAGTAGAGAGATATTTCTTTAAGGGACCTAGAGGAAAATTTTTACACTTTTTGAAGTTGAAGATCAATATGCTATTGCATGAGAAGAACATATTGAATATAAAGTAATCAATTTGATCGAAAAGATAATGATCAAGAACTCAGACAGTGACAATGACACAGAGGTTGGACACACGCACAGTGGGAGATTGTTTAGAGAAATTCCTCTGGTGAACCTGTTTGAGGAGATTCACGAGCCTCTGGCACAGGACGAAGGGTTCTACAGTGGAGAAGAATAAGAGCTATTGAACGAGGAATATTCAGAGTCCTCTAGGGAAGAGGAAGGGAATACTGAAGAACCTCGCTGAGAAGAATCAGAGACTTCAAGAACTGCGCCTACTGTCGAAGTAAGTACTATCACTCCTCCTGTTTTTTTAGCAGCATTAAGTAACTAGCATAGTTAGAGTTATCAGAGCACTCAGAGCACTATTACAAGTGGTTCAGTGCATACTTAGTCAAGAAATATAGGAAGATCTATGGAATATGAGATGAGGTTACCCACCTTTAGGGGAGATGGATCTGAAGATCCTGATCAACATTGGTTCTTATGCAAAGATGTATGGAGTATTAAGAATGTGACTGATGAAACTGTTAAGAGAGATCAGTTTAGTACTACCCTAAGAGACCATGCACTAAGCTGGTACATGAAATTTGTCTAAGGAGTTTCATAACCTAAACCGATGAATGTCATTAAGAATGCATTGATTTCCAAATTCAAGAAACGTAAGTCGAAGTCACAGTGTATTACATAACTGAAAGAGATCAAGAAGAGAGTAGATGAACCTGTTTGTGAGTTCGATCATAGGTTTAAGACCTTGATAAGCCATTTGATTTTTCAGATTCCAGACGAACAGAATAAAGAATGGTTCATTGTTGCCCTCTTGCCACACATCAGAGTCCCTCTGATGCAAAAAAAGATCGCTTCACAGGCTGAGAAACTAGAGATCGCCATGAAACTAGAATTAGCCCCTATGGGAGAATCTAGCTTAGGTATGAGCCAAATTTTGAGTTAGCTAACTAGCTTATCATTGCAGGTCGAAGATATGAAGAAAGAAAAGGGAAAAGATAAAAGAAAAAACATTTGGTGTATCAGATGAAAATCAGAGAGCCATGAAAATGATCCAGGTGGATATCAGTGGCCACCCACCTTTTCCAAATGGCTCAAAACAGTTTTCTGGCAATTTTGGCAATTTACTATTTTTAGCAAGTTTTAACTTTC
>JASDQU010104021.1:382231-392993 GCA_032191745.1 Picea mariana
ATATATATATATATATATATATATATATATATATATATATATATATATATATATTTCATGGAAACAAGTGATCTCATAATTGTTTGCTACTACAATTCATTTACTTCCATCGATCCAACTATCAATTGGAATGATCTCATCATTACATATGCATGTATTATCATCCAATATTTTCTTTCTTCTATCCAAAAATATTTTTATCACTCTATCCCCTCAGCCTAGATTTCCTATAATTTATCATTATGTAGCTTTTTTAACTTGCAACTTTCTTGTTGTAAATCTAATAGTTCCTAATGTGTTTTCAACTTCATGAGTTAGAAATACTCATATCATTTCATCTGTTAGCATAATCATTTATATGTTATATAATATGTGCATGCATTCACCCAAAATGCACTCAATGATTCCTATAATATCACTTGTAATATTTTTAATAGCTCTAAAAAATGATCTTGGAATTGTAACAACAACAATCCAATCACATTCAGCTAGTATTCATATTAAATATAATGCATCTATCCATCATTACGTATTTTCAACATCACAAAACTGATATTGGAATTGTAACAACAACAATTACTTACTGGCCAATTAATTACCATGATGAGTCAGAAGGTCTGGCCAATGACTCAACACATCATCCACACACTTCCTACTGCTTGCCTAACTATTTGTATACCTTCCTTTTCAACCCAAACACAACACCAAGAATATAATCCTTAAGTTCTCTTCAGTGTCGACAAAGAGGTTGCAATCCAAACATCAAATATATAGTAGATACCATTGAGCACTCACATAGCGCTATAGCCCTTCCATATCCAACCATATTATGGTCTCACACATGACTAACTCTATGGATATTCATTGTTATAGAAGGATTATGTCTTCTGAATTAATCTGATTATGATCCCATAACCAATCATAACATAATATGTAACCAACATTTTATCTAAATGCATTCTAGCATCAACAACATTTACATACTCTAGGACTTTGGCCATTACATATCGATTTAAATATTGAAAATTAACTGGGGGAATTCTTACCTCAATCCCCTTCAACATGTATGCATCAACATAAACTAAATGCATACCTGCCTAGTTGTTATCAACCTACTTATTGATATCTAACCAACTGATATTTGTAGAATCTCACAAGCTTCCTCCTTCTTCATTTTGATCACCATTCCTGCCACCCTCATGGGTCTTCACATAGATGGAAATCATAAACAACAACAACATCCTCGTCCTTAACCCTGCTATATCATTTTTCTTGAATTCATAATCCATCATTAGTCATATTAAAACATTATTTCATAATAATAGACTCTTCTAAGTTCACAAGCATGTTATATGCATATCCAAGCATGTGCAATTACACATCCATATGCACCAAGCATTTACTGTCAACATGCCTACTAATGCATATGAATTTTAACTTCATTGTATTCCTCATGCATTCTAGTGCATTTTTTTTTTAAATCACTTTTTCATTTATCTATTTATGTTCTAGTTGGTTGTCCTTGAAATCCTTCAGATCATTGCTACCTTGTGTGCTCCCATTCTGCTCATCTACACTATGGTTCCCTGGTCTGAACACTTTCCGACCAGATTCTACTTGGTCATTCTACAATCCAACCAATGTGTTCTATTTTCAGAAACCTCTCCTAGGCAGTCATATCCAAATTTACCTTTATGAAACATCCCCAACACCCTGGAATGAAGCAGCTCAAACGTTCCATCACTATACTACAAAATTCTTGAATCAAATACTATTACTCAGTTTTCCATTAGGTTACTTCATTAACCTTTCCTTGTGAAACCATACCTTTCACACTTAATACCATTCCCCAATGGAAGTCCATTTCACTCAGTGACATTTTTTTCAAGTGAGAGAGAATTCATAATCCTTTGCATTGGCATCCTGCTTCCACTATAAACTCTGATATCAAAAGTTGTTTTCTTTCACACTTAATCTTTGCAAATGTCTACACACTTCTACCTTCAAGGATATGGAGCCTTACTTTTTTCATCCTATTCCCTTCAATGACATTTTTAACCTGCTAGATTCATATCCTATGTGAGGATTCTTTCTTTTGTAGTACCTCATCCAAATTCTATAATATTTGTCATGCTTCCATAACTATAATATGTTATCATGTTCTTGAATTGATCTGATTATACCTCTAATACTGAAAAATCTCCAAGCAATCATCTGGTTAGAATTATACATATTATACAAAATTGTCCATTAAATTATATCGATCTTCATATTATAACAATCCCCTTTTATTTTCCTCTAAATCCTCTGAATCATCTTTCCAATGATTTTACTCTTGCCCCAATCATATATCAAAGATGAAAGTTAGGATTCCTGAAAAAACTTACTTTCAATCATTTTTCTCTTGTCTTGCAACAAGATCTTGTCGAATCATACCATAGCCCCTTCAAACTGGTACAAAATCCGAATTATGCACATGCGCTTCCTTCAATCCACTTTTCTTGTGACCATGGATCTAAACCATGGGCTTATTAACTCTTTAGTTCCTTCCTCTGTATTCTTCTACACAGGATCTTGTTCGAACATAATGTCTGTGAGCTTGTTCACTTCTAGGCCCTTCGTGTCTCTAATCAACCCCTTTACCTTATCATGAGACTGACGCTAGGACCAAGTCCTCTGGACTTCAGCCTTTGACTCTTTTCCATTGTCAAGTTCTGTTTTCTCCCGAAGTAAACTTTCTCCGAAGTACTTATATTCACTCCACTGGTAGATCACACAGTTGATATTTGATCTCCCATCGATTGGACGATCCTGACTCATTTGGAGGCTTCAATGAGATTGACGGTCATGAATTAATATAATGTTGAGAAGGACGATCTTAATCAATTCCGAACTTCGACGCTCTGGGACTTCGGTACATTACAACTCCCAAGTCGCTCAACTCCCCCGGAGTGATACTCACCAAAGATCTTACCCTACCCTTCCACTGTTAAATCGAACGGTCACGAGAACTCCCAAAGGGTCTTATATCAATGGACCACATGCAATTGCTGCTCTGGGACATTTCAACTCTCGAATTTCTCAACTCCTATGGAGTTATACCTGTCGAAGCAGTCATAAAGTGACGATGATTTCCTATTGTCGGTTAACACCTCCGCTTACACTATCCTTCTACTAGCTTAATACGATGGCTAGAACTTAATAAAGCATTGAGATGGATGATACTCACACAATTCATAAATTTGGCACTCTGGGGCTCTTGGATAATTCCATTCCCGAGTATAGCACTTCCCAGGGGTGAAAATCCTCTGAACTGCTTACCTTGTTCTCTTTCTGTTGGATCCAACAGTCAAGAAAAGTCCTGAAGGAAACTCATATCGATGGTATTCACACCTTTGCAACTTCGGGCTTCAACAATTTTCCTTTGTAGAAACTTGGAAACCCCGGGAGTCACGTACTCCCGGAGATGACACGACACACTGATGTCACCCAGGGTGACATGGACCTGTCGCACGTGTGACATGTGTCACTAAAAAATGAACAGATTGGGGTCCAAAAGGCACCAAATCTGGGTGACAGGTGTCCCCACATGACACCCCTGCCACGTGGCATAAGCCACGTCATCAACCACATGGATGATCCACAATCACAACTCCAAATCCAATGGTCCACGTGACCTTGTTGGGTACTTCATTTTTGGGATAAGGAATTGCACAATTTTTGGCCTAGTACGAGTTGCACAAGCTTCAGAATAAGTTGGAAAACAGAGCAAGAAAGAGAAACAAAAATTAGTTGCGAAAAGGACAGCGCAACGCCAGCTAATCAAAAGTGGTTACAATAGAACAAGAAAGCGTGCAAGCTGAGATAGAAGATACAACCTATATTATATATAGGGATGAACATAAATTGTAAAAGGGTTCACTGTCGAGTCATTCAGTTGTTGTTATTGTTTGATCAAATTAGGATTATGTTCAGTATGATCTTCCCCTCTCTACAGGGTTGTTGTCAATTGAGTCAAGAAAAGTTATGACTCTGTAATGTAATCTGTACCCCTTTTGAGAGTAGAGCTCTGTGACATGAGTCCAGAGCCAAGACTCTGTAATAGAGCACTACTATATGTTTCTGAGCTTGTAAATAAAGGAAGATTCCGAAGATAATATGAAGAAGGGTCTAAATTTTCAAAATATGTTGTGTCTTATTGTGTTTTACTCATGCATTACGGTACTTCTTTATGGTTTATAATTTCCTCATGATGGTTCTGTGTTTAAATGATTTTTTGCAAGATCAGTAGGTTTGATTCTTGCACACATCAGGTTCAGATCTGTTTCATAGTTAAATGTCTTGCACAAGATCAGGATGAATCTTGAAGGTTCTGTGAATCCTCCTAAGTATTTTCCTTACCCTTCCCTATCTATTTTTCTCAGCAATGCTTCGCGTGAGACTTCTTCTCTTCAGAGGATATGAAAATTCCAGTGTTCTAGACTACTTGGTACCTTTTGTTGGTAACCTGAGAAGGACCCTTGTCTAATCAAACTTGCGCCAAAAAAATGGTTTCTTTGTCAGGACCTGTGTAAAAAGGGAACCTGTAGGGAGGATGTTTCCGCGGATTCACAGATCTAATATTGACCAATGGTGGGAAATAATTTGTGACACCTTCATATGGAAAGAAGCAGAGTTGAAGGGAAAATCTACGAAAGATACTCGTGAAGCAGTCTTTTAATCAGAAAGATCGAGCGACCAGTACGAGATATCTTGGGTTAAGTTCCTGGAAGAAATTTTCCACTGGATAAAGAGGCTCCAAGAAGCTCCAGAGTTCCAAGAATGATTCAAGAGGATCTTTACTTGGGACACATAAAATATTGCAGAACTTCATCAGTTGGATTGTCCAGTCATGTGAGCAATTGATTTCTGGGTCAATACCACATCAGAAGGATACATTATCGAGTTTGCAGCTGAGAACCACCAATATTTTTCGTGAGCAGAGGCAATTTTCAAGAAAGACGCAAGGGGAATATTGTTGAGAGAAATCCCTCTATGGATTAAAGTTTTCTTTATGGAAGAGTGGATGCTGACTATGTCCTTGACTGAGATGGTAGTGTAAACACTCTCACTTGGGGTAGGGAGAGGTGAGGGTAGAGTCATGGCCTGAGAGAAGGGAAGGGTTCTTTGAAAAATGGGGGGGCACAACAAAAAATGGAATCAAGAGACGAGCGAGCCTTAAAGAGAGCCGCCATAGTTGAGAAGTGCTGGCACGACAAGATCAAGAAAGCAACAAGACAGTCCGAGAATTTGAGGAAAGAGGTCGGACCAGGAGAAGGAGAGGAAATACAGATGGAAGAGTTGTGGAAGATGAGAAGACAGGAAAGAGTGGCAAGTCAAATACTAAGTGAGAGAGAAGCACAGAGAGAAAAAAGTCCCTAGGAAGTTGGACAAGAAGGAGAAGGTGTATACGTAAGAGAGGAGGAAGTCGACATGAATCTTGAAGAATAAAGAGAATATCCATCCCCGATGATAGGAGAGATCGAGAATCCGGCTGAAGAGACTGCTCGAGTGGAAGAAAATGAGACACCCCAGATAAAAGAAAACAACCCCGAAGCCAGTGGCGCCAACCCCAGATTGCCCATGCCCCAAGTGTCTTCTATGAAAGTGGTAAGTTTGATTCTACCTTCTCATGCTAGTTATATTCCAGTACAATTAGTCACTCAATCATAGCCAGGAAGTGTGAGCATAGGGAGGCTATTGAGATCTCCTTGTAGATTGCAAGCAGGCTCGTTAGGTTTCATTTTGATAAGAGCAACAACATTAGCAATGGATGGTCACGCGGGAGGTTCGATTGCCCGATACCTAGAATTTTGGGGTAAGGGAGATGAAGATGTTGAGAAACACTGGTTTTTTTGCAAAGAAATATGGAGATCGAGAGGGACTCCAGATGCAAATAAGTTGGTTGAGTTCCATACTAGCTTGAGAGGTCATGCCCTCAAGTGGTACATTAAGATCATTGAACCAAGATTACCAGGAATGCAAGGTCAAGTGTTCACACTTGGCGAGGTACAGACAAGGTTCATAACAAATTTTAAACTACCTTAGTCAGAACAACAGGCTCTGTCTGAATTTCACGAGATCCAACAACTTAAAGGTGAATCATCCTAGGAATACAACCAAAAGTTTAAATATGCTATAGAGAGGTTAGCACATCCAATCCATGAGGAACATCAAAGGGAATGGTACATTCAGGGATTGCTACCTCTGACCCATATTTCACTAACACAACAACGGATAGCCACTTTGAGAGATGCCTTGGAACAATCGAAGAAGATTGAAGCGATGGCGGGATACCTTGGGAGCTTGAGAGTGACCAAACCCCCAGCGGATGCGAATTTGGTGCAAAGATAAGGGAAAATATCAGCGCTGATAAAAAATATTCAAGAGCTGACAATCTCGAGACCAGGATGACCGCAGCTCTGGTGCACCGGATGTTATACAAAAGGACATCTGGTGAATGAATTTGCACGAATGAGGGGAATGGGACCTCCTCAAAATCCGATGGGACCCTCACTAGGACCCACGGGAGGAGTTGCGCAAGTTTCTACAAACTTACCATTCCAGAACCCCACCCCATATCATGCTTTTCCAGGGAACCAAGACGTACCAACAGTTGAGTGTTGTGAGATTTTCCAAATCCATGCGCATGGGCCAAGATAGTTCCCCATTATGTAGAAATATTCAACAGTACCAAATACAGTACACTATGATTTTTTTGCATATACCACACATACTACCAACCAATGAAGAGCGTTGGATGCACTTGCGGACAGGATGGACCAAACAACATTCAAGGTGAATGAAAACCCTCTGGGACTGGGAAGAGGTCGAGGAGGTGGATCTGGAGGAGACTTTAGAGGAGGAAGAACTAGGGGAAGAGGGCCAAGAAGATGTTATAAATATGATGAGCAAGGTCACATGGCTAGGGAATGTCCTCATCCAAGGAGACCATGGTGCTCTCACTGTAGAACCAATGGGCATGCAACTGAAGACTGCCCAAAATTAATTGCAAAATGGGAAGATAGGGTACGACAATGAGGAACTAACCTCATCGGTTCAGAAATCAAGAGAGTTATTAAGGGACAATTTCCCAAACTCAATATCATTACTCAAGGAGGATCAAAGACAGGAGCTGATGTTGATACTCTACCCCAGATCCAAAAAGAAACACCTAGAGAAGACATGTATGAACCTCTAAAACAAAAGATTTTCTTTAAAGATGCCATAAAAGTATTTTAGAATATTCCTAGTCCTGAGAAGCGAGAGAAAACCCCACAGACTATTTTTTACCCTAAGATTTCCCAAGTCCCTGCTTCACCCCCTGCACCCAGAAACCCAGTAGTCACATTGAGACAACCTGAGCAACCTCAAATGTAGTCGACCTTTGCTTTCAATTATTCTTTGAAATTATTGGGAATGATCAACTAACAGAGAAGTTGTGCAATGTGCTATACCTAGTTTTAGTGAATGAAGAACCCATAGAAGCAGGAATAAGGGTTAATATTCCTGAGAAGAGTACTCAGAGAGTGCAGAGAATAAATGTACAAACTGGAAAAGAATTCAGACTAGTAGCCCAGTTAGACGAATTTGAGATTAAGGATGTCATGTTGGATCTAGGATCCAATGTGAACATGATTTCTAAGATGACTTGGGAAACCTTAGGAGAACCTAGAATGACATATTCCCCAATTCAGCGAAGAATGGAAAACCAATACTATATTTTCCCCATAGAAATGTTGTAGAATGCAGAAATTGATGTTGTGAGAGAAAAGACCGTAGCTGACTTAGGTGATTGAAATCATGGGGCATAAGGACCCTTACCTTGCTCTACTTGTCATTGATTGGGCCTATGAAAACTATGCAGTAATTGACTTAAAGAAAGACATCATGACCTTTGAGGTTGATGGAATCAAGGTAGTTTAACCCTTGGATCCATATGTAGGACCCAGATATACAGAGCCAATAGAAAATAATATGGAGGGAGAAGACTTGGATCAATTGTACACTGTAAAAACATGAACATGAGATGATTACATAAATCCTACTGCTGATGGATCAATAATTTGGAGAATCATACAGTCAGTAGATGAAAATTTATAATTGGATTTTGACAGCTGGAAACAAGGTTCATACGAAAAATTCTTAAGGAGATGTGCAATTGTCATAGAAACCAGATGGGTTGGGACTAAAGTTAGAGAACATCTAGTATATGATGGTACCTTAGGATTCAATAGTTTTCAGTTCATCATGGAAGAAAAGCTAGTAGAGGATCAAAGAATCTCATTACTAGATATAGCTCTCCAGGACACCCCTACCAGATGGTGGGCCAATCATAAAGCCTTACTCAAATATTGTGACGATGTGAATCCAACTATGAGATATAGGTTTCAAAATAAGGAGCAGTTGGAATCAGAGATGCAGATGGATTTCCAAGTTGCGCAACTATTCAATGGAGAATCTGATCCTAAAGTGCATATCGAACAGTGCATGACACAATGGAAATCTGTGGAAATACCCTCTCACTTCTAGGTTCAGATATTTCCCAACTCTCTAGGTCCAATCCCAAAATATTCGTTCATACACAAGGAAACCAGAAAATAGACCAGTGAATGGTAGACACTGGCAGCTCATTTTTACAAGGACTTCTCATTTACAAGTAATTACCCTGAGCTTGAAGTAGTCCTACAAAATATTAAAGAATTTCTTTTTACAGATAATGGTAATCAAAAATCAAACCTAGGGGTATGTCCAAAACATAGCCAAGAACTTTAGACTAATATTCACCTAACCTCAACCAAGAATCCTATAGAATTCTATAAGATTAGCAGGGATTCAGAAAGCCCAAATGACTTAGAGGAATTGAGAAACCTAGCCATTAAAGAGATAAAAGGGAAAATGGAAATCCATAACACCATAACTAGTTAGACTGATAGTTCCTACAATCACCCATTAAAATTGTGCAAGGTCAATATAGGGACCACAGAGAAACCTAAGCTAGCTATGGTGAGAGACTACTGGGATGAGAAAGCTAGCCAATAAATACAGAGTTTGCTGCGAGAATATGAGGATTTGTTCCCAAAGACTTTTTCATAGTTGAAGGGAATCAAAGGAGTTATGGGAGAAATAAAAATCAAATTGAAACTAGGATCCAATACTGTGAGACATAGACCATACTGTCTTAACCCTAGAGTAAAAGAGAACGTTAAGAATAAGATAGACAAGATGCTGTAAGTTGGACTCATTTTTGCAGTAGAAGAAGTAGAATGGTCAACCCAATAGTCATCCAAAGAAAGAAAGGCACAGAGGATATCAGGGTCTGTGTAGACTATAGAAGCCTCAATTCTTCTTGTGTGCATGACCATTTCCCAACACCTTTTACCGATGAGATGATAGAACAAGTTGCGGGGAATGAATCATACTCTCTCACAGATGGATTTTCAGGGTACCACCAAGTCAGGATCGTCGAAGAATACAAAAGGAAGACCACATTCATAATAGAATGGGGATCTTTCACATACAATGGGATGTCATTTGGCTTGAAGAATGCCCCTGCAGTTTTCTCCAGGATTGTAATAGCATCTTTCAGAGAGTTTATCCACAAGTTTATAGACGTTTATATGGATGATTGGACGATATATAGTTTTCTCAAGGAACATGTAGCACTGTTACGTTTGATGTTTGACAGATGCAGAGAATTGCATATATAATTGAATCTTAGAAAGTGTATCTTCTGCGTAACACATGGGAATTTGTTGGGCCACATAGTCTGTCGAGAAGAAGTATTGGTAGAACCAACCAAATTTGTGGTTATTGTGAACATGCCACCACCTATGAGTGAAAAGAAATTGCACTCCACGCTGAGACACACAAGGTACTATCGCAGGTTCATCAAAAGATATGCAAACATTACTACACCTATGGAAAATATACTGAAAAGGGCCGAAACATTGCAATGGGCTCCATAATGTGATAAATCATTCGAGACCCTAAAGGAGAAGCTCAACACAACACCAATTCTGATATTCCCAAATTGGGAAAATGAATATCACGTCCATGTAGAAACTTTAGGAATTGCCTTAGGAGTTATCTTAGCGCAAACTAGAGACAGAGCCATGGATCATCCTATCTATTTTGTGAGTCAAAAGTTGTCACAAGCTGAATGCAAATACACAACGATAGAAAGGGAGGATTTAGCCATGATTTATGCTTTGCAGAAATTTAGACATTATATGTTAGGTTCTCATTTCAAGTTCTTTACTGATCATTCTTCATTGAAATATTTAGTTAACAAACTTGTGTTGGAAGGGAGAATTTGTAGATGATTGCTATTATTTTAGGAATTTGTTTTCAAAGTTATTGTTAAGCCTGGAAGATGCAAGGTAGGACTTGACCACCTGTCTAGATTGGAGTCAGGGGAAAGTGGCAGAGCAGTTGACGATCAGCTCCCAGATGCAGACCTGTTCTGGGTTGAGGCCATACCATAGTAACTGGAGGACATATCAATATTCTTAAGTACAGGGGCCTGCCCATAAACATATTTCGCAACCCATAAACGCCATATGGTTGTTAGAGCAGTGGATTACTAGTTGATTGTAGGATAGTTGTATAAATTGGGACTAGATAGTATCCTCAGAATATGCATCCTAGATCATGAAAGACAAGATATACTCTGGAAATTACACAATAAAGTTGCAGGAGGTCACATAGGAGGGAAGGCCAC
>JASDQU010104021.1:393167-407528 GCA_032191745.1 Picea mariana
AATTCATCATACTGATCAACCCCACAACAAATCATTCAAAGTCTAGGTACATCATCACTGCAACTAACTACCTTATGCATTGGGATGAGGCAACAGTTGTTTAGGACTGTTCGACTGATACTGCTGTCAAGTTCATTTTTGAGAATATTATCACTCGATTTGGATGTCCTAGGAGCCTAACCAGTGATCAGGGAGCTCATTTCATTAGTATCACTATAGAAAATATTACAATAGAGTTTTTGATCCAACATCACAAAAGCATCCCCTACCACCCTCAGGCCAATGGAATAGTAGAAGAATTCAACAAGATTCTGGAGAGAGGGTTCACAAAGGTCTGTTGTGAAAATCGGGAAGACTGGGATGACTGAGTTCCAATAATGCTATGGGATTATAGGACAACCACAAAGAAAATACACAGGTACAAACCATTCCAGTAGGTTTATGGGAAAGAGGCAGTGGTGCATGTTGGCCCTTGACCAAGTTTTGAGGAATACTTGGTCATATTTGACCATTTTTGGGACTTTGATAGCCTGCCAAAGATGGAGCACAATGTGAAGTAGATATCACGGGATCTTGGCCCACTTTGGGTCCTTTTTTGGGTTTTTGGGTTAATGTAACGGGAAAGGGATGTCGGCCCATGGGTTTACCCATGCTGAGGCCCATTTTTGTAATCTATAAATATATACTTAGGCAATGTAAGTAGAGGACGATAGTGCATCTATGTGATGTATACCTAACGAATGAGTAACTGGATCTGTGTGATTGGATATATATTGTAAGTGATATGTGCATGATTGTAAGAAGCTTGTAGAGCTCACTGCAAGTTGTTGCAATTTGTGTTGAACTGCAAGGAAGAAGGATATAGCGAGCTACGCAAATCTTCTGTCTTATGCGAAGTAAGGATTTTCAGAGCTCTGTGTTGTAAACTACTTGACCGAGATAATAAAGAAGAAGAATTTTTGGACGTAGCCCTAGTGTGGGGGTGAACCATGATAACCGTGTGTGTTGTGCTCTGTGCTTCAACCTGATGTGTTTGTCTCTCCTTTGCTAAATGCCTTGATGTGTTTAGGTAGATCTAGTTATGCTTTGTGCTTATGAGATATGAATGAATGTTAGGTATGATATATAAGATGCTTAGTGCTTGATCTGTTGAATCTAATCTATCTTTTCATGGCTAAGTGCTGAATCATCTTAGATCTAAGTACATATTGCGATGCTCTATGCCATCTGCGAAGTGTCATAAGGGTTGAATATCGATGGATAATTTATGCTAGGTAATTGCTAAACGATTTAATCACAAATTTGTGTCCCAGCTAAGGTTGCAGACATCTGAGTCATGCAACCACCCCTCCCTCTACCTCGGGTGAGTCTTCATCTGCTTCGCAGGAGTTACTGAAAGGGCCTATAGTTAGGGTTTTGTTGGTGCACTCTTGAGCATTGAACCCTGGGTCTACCCCTGTGTCAACAAATGGTTCCGTTGCCGGGACCTGAAACTGTGATTGCTGGGAACTAAAGAAGAAGAAGCTTAGTGCAAAATAAGCTCTGTGCGTGGATCCATTTCCCTAGTGCGCATATTTTTACTCGACCTGCGAAGCTTTGTACCAGGAATAAGGTCAGATATGAAGAAGGTAAGATCAGATTTGAAGAAAAGAAGTGAGATCTGAATGCTCTGTGCTCTAAGAAAAGTAAAAGTAAAATTTCTGAAAGAAAAAGGTCAGATTTGCGGAAAAGAGGTAAGATCTGTAAGCTCTATGCTCTGATAAAGGTAAGAATAGTTCAAGTTTTAGATCTAAAAGCTTTGTGCTCTGTAGAAGCAAATAAGTGAAATTTTGTATTTCTAAAGCATGGATTTAGGTATGCTTGATAGATTTTGTCCTAGCTTGAAAACTAGGGCATTGTTAGAAAAAATAAAGACTGATATGAATATATCTGATAAGAATAATGATAGATATGTTATACCTATGCATAGAAAGAATGTTTGGACTAACAAATGGATGCAGGATCCTATAAAGAATTTTTTGCAGACCAGACACCATGATCCTAGTGCGCAGTAAAGGAAAAGTTGGGGATCATTGAGGAGGAAGAGAGGATTAACTCTTTGTTATACTTGCAAAAGACCAGGACATATTGCTAAGGAATGCCCTAGGAGAAAACTTAGTTGCCTCTATTGTAAGGCTATGGACCATGAAGTACTGGATTGTCCTAGAATGATTTCTAGACTTGAAAAGTTGAATATGGAGCAAGAAAACCCTGAAGGAGATCAAGAGACTAAGATTATAGAAGNATCTTCAAAGAAAAGGAGAAAATCGAAGTAAGAATAGGAGACTTCGACATTGACTGTTCTCTGGATGAGGGAACACAGATGAACATTATGACAGAAAGTACTTGGGAAACCCTAGGAAGGCCTGCTATGGTTTCTTCGCTAGGAACCATAGGATTATTTAAAGGAAAAATGGTAACCCTATGTGGCAGGATTACTCAGATAGCTATGAGCACCCATGGAGCTTGGACATAGGAAGAATTCAAAGTTATTAAATTTATTGAGGACCATGCCCCATTTCCATGTTTGTTAGGCAAGATCTGGATTGAAAAAGACCAGATCCGGAAAAAATAAGAAAAGGAAGCCCTAGAATAGAAGAAACAAGAACTCGTGGAATTTATGACTAGAAGGATCTCCTACTTGATGGAAGAACAAGAGGACAGACCTAAGATATCGAACACGAGGGAGTTGGATATCAAAGTTATAATAGCATTAGAGGAACCAAAAAAGACCAAGATACCTAATCCATATGATGAAGTAGTATTACCCTTGGATCTAAAGAAAGAATCTTAGCATCGTGAAGTGTCTATGATAAGAGAAGATAAGAATCAGAATGGAAAAAGGATGACCGAGACAAAGCTCAATGGGAAAAAGGCTAGGAATCTAAGAAAAAAGAAAGCCAAGATCGAAAAGTTACTAGAGAGTCCACATGAAACTTTGTAGAATGAAAAATCACAGGAATCGAGCTTCACCGGGATATCAGAACAACAACCTATGGCACTTCACCATGGCGAAACAATATAGCCATTGGAATCCAATATAACTATTCGAATGCCATTTCGAATGGGTCAGAACTCATTTATGGCTCGCCACTAGACTGTTAGATCGCACCATATGGAAAGAACATCAATTAATGTTGCCTCTTACCCACTGTAAGTAGACCGTTGCTAAGTTTCCCTACTTAGTCCGTCGCATCACGCACTGAAAATACTTTTTTCTAAGTGAGAATTTGATCTTGAAACTTGAGATTACTTCACCCTGTGATCATCGCCTTGTTTCCATACTGTTCACTATAGACTCTAAATTCATTTTCACACCCGAGCTAGTCGACCCCAGTTTGTATGTCGGACGAGCTCAGCACTACTGAGAAAGTAGTTGAAGAATTTTTGATTGACTTAATGACTGAGAGAGTCATGTCGAAAAGAAAAATTTCCACCAGTGTCCAAGCATCATCCATGACAGGAGTACAGGCCTCCCCATCGACTGCTCGAGCAAGGACATATCGAGCCGGCGCAGAGAGAATAACTAAGCACAAGGATGACATCGCAAATGCCAAGCTTATCCCACACATTCTACCGACTTACTTACCACCTCTTAGTGGTGCCATCAACCATAACAGTGTACCTCGAGAATTCGAGTAAGCTTTGATCACCGTGTACCTTGCAGAAGGGGTGCACGCAGTTCGTGCTGACTAGGATAAGCTCGCAACACTGAAATTTAGTGATTTTAACCTCGAAGATCATAAATATTACAATATGTTAAGTCTCCATAAGTACTTAACCAGAACCAATAAAAGAATTCTAATATTGTCCCCCAGTCATGGACCTAGAACATCGCACAGTCCACACTACTTAATGTAATGAAGATCTCGCACTTTGGCAGACACCAGGAATTCAACTCATGTGTCAAGTTGCTGCTGTCCTGCTACCATGGAGGATACTTATGGCTAGACCATCGCATGACTGTGGATCTGACCTTGATCAATCGGATCACATGACTTAGTATGCAATGCCCTGACCCACAGGAGTTTTACCCAGGAAAGACCTCAGACTGAGCACTAGTGCAGAGGATAAAAGAAAATTATGGCGATGTTGAGAAGGGCATGTGAGGCTACAAGGTAGCCTCTATCTAGAATGGCGCAGTGCGTCTTTCCTATCAGCTGATCGCAGGTAAGCTATTTCGCAAGAATAGACCAACACAAGTGACTGGATTCGTAGTTGACCTCACAGGGAAGTGCGCTGAGGGACTACATATGAACTAGGCACAATATCTTGTAAAAAAGATAGAGCTTGATTGCAAAGAAGCTCAAGACCAAGGGTACGAGTTCCACTTCAGTTGGTTGCTCATACTAATCACTTTCATCGCCTGGGAGCTACCAGAAGGTGCCACTTTTTCGGAGATCGAACCCTTCAAACCACTGGCCACGAAGTTTTGTACGCTATGGTACTCCAATGACATGAACAAGTAGTGGCAGTCCAATGCCGTCTTCCATGCCTATTACAACCAATTGAAGAATGCAATCTAGTCTACACCGCGCATCACCCCAAACACACTTCATAGTTTTAAACATTTGATAAAGTTAAACATGGACCACCACTTCACCTATATCACAACACGTTTTGATGAACACAAACAATAACTCTAATCATACTATAAGTTGACAGAAGAAGACTTGGAGCAGATTACCAAAGAATGGTCGACGGACCTCCTTGTTCCAGCAGACCCCGCAGAAATGTCTGACGTGGAAATCCTTGAATCTATGCTAAATATGCCCGGACCAAGTAAGACTAAGAAGGATGTTGAAGTTCAAGATGTCCATAACACATCTACGAAGACCACTTCGATCTCACCTGCGCAGGGAGGTGATGGTGAAGAACTAGGTGGCACAAAAGTCAAGCAAAACAAAGGCGAGGTTACTCCACCTAGAGAGGAGGAGGATCCCTCCAAGAAAAGGAAGACTACCCCACCAAAGCTCTCATCAAAAAAGAAAGCTAAGTCCACCCAGACTACATTTAAGACTACCCTCACACCATATGAATTTGAATTCTTAGCCGTTACACTGAATGATGCTTCACAAGAGATCGCAAAAAGACAAGAAGCGAAGCACAAGGAGATATTTGGCTAAATCAAGGGTGAACTTCAAGAAATGAAGCAGGTACTCCAGTCCAGCTGAGCAACTTCTATTGCACCCTTGACAGTTGAAATAGTAGGAACATATGATGAACCCACCCAATTACACCAGATCACCGATAAAGTTGAAGCTCGCCTTGGACGAGCTCAAGAAGACACAATGCAAGCCACCCAGGCTTTGACACAAGTATAGAGCGCACTTCTAGAACAACAGAGTAAGGCATAACAGGAAAAGATTGCCCTGAAAGTGAAGTGGGATGAGGAAAAAACACAGTTTCTAGCAGAGCAACTTGAAGTACAGGAAATGGTTCACAAAGCACTTTGTTCTGTGATGGTCATAGAAGTAAAGATTGAAGAACGTGTTCCATAGTAGGTGACACAACTTGAAGAAGTAATCCAACAACTTCAACAATGCATGGCAGATCTGGAACTTCGTACTGTGCCCGAGACTCCTCAAGAAATAAGAGATCTAAGGGAGGCAACTTCCCATAGTGCACTCAACTGATTAAAAACCTTTTCCTTGGAATACAAGAAGTTGTGCGCTAGAAGCAACCAAACCCTTGAGAACCTTGCAGAGAATCCAGAGTTGCACGCATTGGAGGTACAACTCCATGAAGCAACACAACACACAGACATGCTGCATGCACAAATGAAGGCGTTGAGCCCAGTTGAAAGAATGAAGAGGTTTGTAGAACAACGCACCACCCAACAATAGGTACACACGCTGCAAAGTAAAGTGATGGAAGTCTCCCAACAACTTCAACCAATCCAAGAAAAGGCATGCCAACTGTTCACCGAAGTTGAAATCCAAGGAGCAAAGCTTGAACAAGTTGTCATCACCACAGAACAACGCTTGGAAGGGCCAGTAAATGACACAGTGATCCAAGAATTCACTGAGCAAGAGGCTGTCACACTACAGCAAGTTGAAGAAGCCTAAGCCAAGCTTGAGGCATTCGAAGAAGAATTACGCAGACCTGAGTGACTCGGTATGAGTCACAGGTGAGTGTTGGGGGCCTATTGGTCCTTGTCCAAGTTTTGAGGAATACTTGGTCATATTTGACCATTTTGGGACTTCGACAACCTATCAAAGATGGAGCACAACATGAAGCAAAGATCAGAGGATCTCGCCCCACTTTGGGTCTTTTTTTTGGTTTTTGGGTTAATTTAACGAGAAAGGGATGTCGGCCTGTGGGTTTACCCATGCTGAGGCCCATTTTTGTAATCTATAAATAGATACTTAGGAAATGTAAGTAGAGGACGGTAGTGCATCTATGTGATGTATACCTAATGGCTGAGTAACTGGATCTGTGTTATCAGATATATATTGTAAGTGCTCTGTGCATGATTGTAATAAGCTTGCAGAGCTTAGTGCAAGTAGTTGCAGTTTGTGCTGAAGTGCAAGGAAGAAGGATCTAGCAAGCTACGTAGATCTTCTGTCCTATGCAAAGTAAGGATTGTTGGAGCTCTATGTTCTAAACTCCTTGACCGAGATAATAAAGAAGAAGACTTTGTGGGCATAGCCCCAGGGTGGGGGTGAACCATGGTAACTTTGTGTGTTGTGCTCTATGCTTCGACCTGATGTGTTTGTCTCTCCTTTGCTAAATGACTTGATGTGTTTATGTAGATCTAGTTATGCTTTGTGCTTATGAGATATGAATGAATGTTAGGTCTAATATGTATGATTCTTAGTGCTTGATTTGCTGAATCTAATATGTCTTTCCGTGGCTAAGTGCTGAATCATCTTATATCTAAGTACATACTGCAATGCTTTGTGCCATCTGCAAAGTGTCATAAGGGTTGAATATCGATGGATAATTTATGCTAGGTAATTGCTAAGCAATTTAATCACAGATATGTGTCCCAGCTAAGGTTATAGACATCTGAGTCTTGCAACCACCCCTGCCTCTACCTCAGGTGAGACTTCAGCTGCTTCGCAGGTGTTGCTAAAAGGGCTAGTAGTTAGGGCTTTGTTGGTGCACTCTTGAGTGTTGGACCCTGGGTCTACCCCTGTGCAAACAGTGCTTGTAGAGTTCATCACTCTGAGTTTGTACGTCACACAGATCACACATATGTCGAAAGAAGAATCAGTTGCACAGAGACTTATGGAGTTACAAGAACTCGAAAAGAATAGGATTTTAGCAGACTTCCATCAATCGGTTGAGAAAGCAAGGCAAAAAGATTGTCATGACATGCACATTAGAACCAAATTGTTTTCCTAGGGAGACAAGGTTCTACTCTATGATAATCGGTACCGAAAGTATTCTGGAAAGTTGTTCATGCATTGGTTGGGACCATTTATAATTGCAGAGATCCGACACTCAGGAGTAGTCAGACTCACACAACTGTATGGTATGTTGTAGCTAGCATGGGTGAATGGTGCTCGCCTGAAACCCTATATGTCTCCAGATTGAGCTAAAAGGACTGTTGCTCTAGTTCGAAGGAGGATGTATAATAGTTAGATTTGAGTTTTCTGATTTTTTTTTTAAATTCAGTTAATAAAGTCGATGTGTGCAGTGTTGCACCGTGACACGTAGTTCATTTTCTGTTTAAGTGTTGGTTGATGCAGAACGATTGACTCATCAACACAGGATCAAAACCGCAAAGAATCCATTAATGGCAGTCTTTAATATGACAGGGAACCCTTTTGTGTTCGGAGGGAGAACGAATCCGAATACGATATGAGTCCATGTGCCACACGAACCCAGTCTAGTCATAGCCTTTATTGCCATTACGCTAACCCATCCGAATTCAGTTAAGCCATAAAGCCATGATACACAAATATGCCATCGGTATTCACACCGGGATTCCCACTCGTCAAATGAAAAGGTCTGAAACCGACCACGTCCCTATCCAACTTGCACAAGTAAATGCCAGGATCCTCCAATAGGATTTACCCCGTTAACTCATCCCGTCAGACAAATCAGATCCAAGTTGTGTCCATATGGTCATAATGAAAAACAATTATTGCTAAACTTTCCGCTAAGCTCAAGTATAAGGCTCTAAGAACTTGCCATAGCACCCATCATTTTCAAAAGAACTTAGTAATTTCTAAATTCTGAAGAGTGAACAAGCCTATGCAAGTGTGAAACTCATAGTCGTGACCCTTATCCCTTAGCTTGCCATAGAAGTTGTGATAACTCAGAATCCACAATGTCGAGAGCCATAGCAAGCTGAAGTGCCATGTCTAAAGACACAGTACCAGACGAGCCCTGCGACCCTCGAGTCGAGGTCGTAGGTGATCTCAAAGGGAAGGTGGAGCAGGTCAAGCTACTTGATATTGAATTAACAGATCTAGTCTTGTTCCCCCATGGTAGCACTCTATAATTCCCATAGGTTGTTAAGGGCAGAAGAAATTAACAGAGGTAACTTACCAAAACCACTTTCAAAACTGGGATCTAGCCCTGCTAGTTTCAGAGGGGGATCTCTCTATAAGATTTTGATATGTTTGAGTTTTAGATATTAGGCTAGTTAAAATAATATTGGTTTGTTTGTTTTGTTTATAAAGATTGGCTAAAGTATTGCTTTAAACATCCATTGGGCTATGGGGTCTGTGTTAAAGATTAAGATCTAATTACAACTTTTATAAGATTTCTTCACAAGGCAAGATAATAAGAATGATGGATCTATTAAGATTAAATGTGGTGGAAAGATAGAATAGGTGAGAGATTCAACTAAGTAAAGAAGAAATCAAGAATTTCTTCACTTAATATTAGATGAAATAACATGTAGATCGCTAAAGACAAAAAACAAAGTGCATGAAACAAAGTCTGTTCATTTACTTCCTTTAAACGATTAGAAACATAAAACAATATGATTTACAAAGTAAGATAAACATTAACAGAACAATATAAACATCACCAATATCCAAATGCAAGAATCCCGTGAATCTGTCTTTTTTATTACTGGTCGATCTTCTAAAAAGGATTACAAAAATAATTTACTGGGCACAAAAATCAACCCTCAATACTTCAAAGTAAGAAGTATTTATACAACAATTACATTTGATCTTGTCATTAATGACTAGGATATGGTGGAATAAAAATCTAACTGACTAGATACAAATTACAAAATAATAGGACTGTTGATGATGTATTCGAATCCTACGTGTTGATTTCTGGGAAATTTTTTGGTGATTCATCCACTTGACGTTGACTATCTTCCTAATGCTGACTCAAATGTCCCTGACACCTTTACTCAAGTAAGGCACATAGGTATTCCCATCCCTTTTGACTAGGGATGGAAACCTTGAGTAACCTTCTATAAGTTTCATCCATCTATATGTACTTGGCAAAGGTTGGCCTTGTGATGAAGATGTATTTTATCTCATGTTGGATGCTCAGGTCAAGCTGTAGAGTTTCTAAGAAATCCTTTCCAGTTATGCTCCCTTGTATGCATGCAAACTTAGAACCATCTTTTTCCACTGTGAGGATGTTCTATTTGTAGTCCGATAGAGTAATTAGTTTATCATTGATCACTAGTAAACCTGGAAGACCTCTCTTGTGCAATGAGTCGACCTTGCTGAAAAAACTATGCACTCCAATGTACATTGTCTGGGCTTTATTGTCAAGTTGCAGAATCAATCCCTTCTTGGTAAAAACCTTCTTGACCTCAAGGATTGTCTCTGTCCTATCCTCAATTTCCAAAGCCTCTAGCTCTTATTTGGTCTTGGAATTAAAGAACCTGATGATTTATGTGGCCTTGGTAGGCTTTTCTCCCAATTATCCCCTTATCTTGTCAATGGCTTGTATGGCTCTCTACACAAGTTCATGTTGTTCAAACACAATTTGTATAAGGCGTCATATATTTGTCATTGACTGGTTGATGTCCATCCATATGTTTTCTTTGGCTTCTGACAGTGTCTTAGCCATGACAGTCTCCTTCTGCAACGTTTGAATTTCTTGCTTGAGCCTCTGTGATTTGTGCATCTCTATGTTGTAGCTAGACTGAAAAGTGGACTTCCGCTTATGGAGGTTATTGATGTCATCCTGCATTCTTTTGATTTCTTGTCCTTGCAGGGTCATGTCCTCCATTGACTTTGCCAATTTTTTTGATGCATCTAGAGCTATCACTGGAATAGATGATGGAAGTTTTGTTGTCATGGTTGTTGTTGTTGTTGTTGTACTAATTCCTGTGAGAGGAACTACATTCAATGGTATGACAACCATTGGCACACTTCGTTCCTTCTCTTTAACTAATTTATCTAGCTCAACCTCCATCTCTTTAATCTATGCATTCTACTCCATGATTAATTTCAACATTTCCTCCTTGTAGCCTTCAGTCTCGGCCATTTCCTTTGCCTGTGAGTCTTATGTGGATGGGATTTTCAGTTGTTTTCTTAAGGATGCTATGTCACTATTATTCTTATTTAGTATCTCCTCAGCTACTTTAACATTTGGTGGATCATATCTAATCTTGAGTACCAGCTCCTCTAGATATTTGATCTTGTTATCTTTTGCTAGGGAAGATATCTTCTCTAGCTTCAACTGAGACTGGACATTGTTTAAGGAGACCTCCAAATTTGCAGCAGTCATGGAGGTATTTTCCAGGGTGGAGAAAATCATCTCACCAGTTTTTCTGTGCATATCCATCTGATCAGCTAGATGCACCTCTTTTACATCAAACTCAATTGTTTCCCTCTTGTAATCAGAAACTACCTTGGGATGAGGAACCTGTGCCTACAGGAACACCATATGGATCCTTCCTTTCTCTGTGTCGAAGGCAGATAATAAATTGTGCTGTGTTGTAGATGTATTCTTCCAAAAATGATCATAGGTGTTGTTGGTCAAGAACTCATTCTTCTTTTTAATCAAGTTATACTTCTAAAAAATATTAATTCCTGCAGGCTCCTCTGAGGACTTAGTTGTCAATGTGGTATCAGTTTGTTTCTTGAATGAGGAAGTGGACATTATATGTTGGCTACCTGAGAATGGTGATGGATGTGGTCCCTCCATAACTATGGTGGACTGAGTTTCTTCTTCTCTGGACCTGTCAGGTGTATGGATGGTTTTGGTCCTCTTCCTATAGTCTTGGAAGTCTTCTGTTGAGACTTCTATGACTGAAGGGGAGACTTCCTTTCTAGCCCTCTTCTCTACTTGTATCTATGGAGTACTAGTATGTAAAATGATGGCTAGTGAAGACTGTTGTTTCGTGTCTGTCAGAGTGTTTTCCTCCCACTCTGTATGGTTCATGAATTTCTCAATTTTAGGTTTGGGCACATGAGCATGGGGAGAAATATTGTTTTTGAGCCTGGTTTCTGCAATAATACCACAGGGGTCATAGTTCCATGGGAATCTCAGGATGAACTTCATTTCCTTTAACAATTTATTAGCTTCTTCCCCTGCAGCTCTGTTGTTGCAAATGAAAGAACCAATCTAACCTTTGATCTTGAGCTGTTGCTTCTTCTTGAATGCCACAAAATGAATATCATCGTAATTTATCATCTGTCTGATATATTCAAGAGAGAATATCCTGAAAGGTAAATATTTTAGCATCTTGTAAGGAGTTAACTTGCACCCATAGACCCTAACTTATGTGTGATTATGGTAAAGGTACCAGTCTCTTATTTTGGCTAAGTCTGGCAGGTGTAAAATTCTTTGAATTTCCTCATTTATTCTTGGTTTTGTTCTTCCACTTAGCATGCATACCACTAGATGGTAGAGTTGATCAATGAAGTGTTTGAAGTTGAACTCGGATGAGTTCTTCCTCACTATGGATTTCTAGGAGGTCACAAGTTGAGGGTTACCATCTTGGTCCAACTTCTGCTGGGAGAAGGAGAACTTGTCTGCTTAGAAAAAGAGGAATAGGTACACCAGTATTGAAGAATACCTGAACATACCTTCTGTGGAAAAATTGAAGAGTTGTTCATGGATGTTGTCATCTAGAAATTGTTTGTAGTCAAACTATGTAGTAGCCTTTTCTTTAGTGGAGAAGATGGATAGAAAACCCAGAATGGGTTCATCTACCCACTCGTCTGAATAGTATCCTAGTAGACAACATAGGGAGAAAATGATCTAGTTTCCTTTAACTGAGAAGATGGAAGAATGGTATGGGGGATTCTTTTTGGGTAACTATGCGGCTTCAGGGAGGAAAAACTCAAAGATCTGATATCTCTACAAGAAAGATAATTTTTAGTACAACTCAGTCAGGATCTCAATGGATAAAGGGGAGAATGAATCATTTTTGGGTATCTGCATCATTTGGTTTATCGTCTTAGGGGTGATGGTGAACAAAGTTTCACCAGATGAAGATACCATGGCGCTCTGGTTGGGAAGGTAGTGTGCTTGACATTTTAGGGAAAATACATGGAAATGGTATGTCTGGGGGAATAGGTATAAAGGGAGATTGGATTCCCAGAGTCCGATCTCGTCGCCCTGGTCCACAAAAAAATCTTTGAGCCAGAAGTGTAATTCGAAGAAGTCAAATTCACACTTAGGCTATGCAATTAGGCAGTCTTTGTTGGCCAGGGGGATACGATCTAGATTGACGGGAGGAGGGAGGAAAGGATTTTCTATAGTCTCAAAGGATTTGGATTTGGGTTCCATTTTCAAACAGATATCTCCAACATAAAATGATATTAACTGTGTTTACTAGGTTTTAATGGCAGTTGTTGATTATAAGCTTGATGGTGGTTTTCTCGAGAACAAGATATGATGGCATCGAATGCGTTTGGATCGATGAACAGTGAAAACATGGTGAAATAACAGGGTTAGATGGTTGAACCGAATGTTTGTTACGGAGTGGATGGTGATTCAGACGGGTAACGGTAATGGTTGACTACATTGATTGGCCAATAGACATATCAGATGTGATCTAGAGGGCATTGAATGGCCAATGGGTGGATGGAGGTGACATGGAGGGTGATGAATGGCCAATGAGTGGATGGGATGTGATGTGGAGGGTGATGAATGGCCAACAGGTGGATGGGATGTGATGATCGACAAGTGAGTGGAGTGTGACGTGTAGGTGGGGTAGTGGATTGTGGTGGAGGAGTGAAAA
This sequence comes from Picea mariana, assembly GCA_032191745.1. Lineage (NCBI taxonomy): Eukaryota > Viridiplantae > Streptophyta > Pinopsida > Pinales > Pinaceae > Picea > Picea mariana. The sequence continues at coordinate 406,333 of JASDQU010104021.1, forward strand.
GGTGGTATGGATGAGTGGTTTGGTGGTTTAAGTGGAGAGGGGGGTAGGCGGTAAGTGGTAAGGAGTGAGGGGGGTCTGAGTTAACAGGAATGTGACATGTTATGAGGGGCTCATGCTTGGAAAACCACCAACTCGGACCCCCCCCCCACCGTTAAAGGTAGAAAAGTTGGTGGGGTCTGATATTCTCTACGTGTCGTTGATCTGGGTGTGCTATGATGAACCATTGAGATTAGTGCGCTCTTTACCACAAAGCACCAAAATTGTCATATCACCACAAAACTTAGGATAAAAACATTTTGTGCGTTTTTGCAGCTCCCCTTTCTTTATTTTGTCACCAAGGGGTCAAAAATACATCGTTTTAACTCAAATCACAAACATTTAATCAAAATTTTAACAATCTTTTATTGAAACAAAGCATACGAACCTATCTCCTAATCTAAGTACCTAACGCATTAACCCAGATTAAACTGTTGGGTAAAAAATTACTCTAAACTAAGACATTTGACCAAGCTTAAACTGTTTGATCAAACTTATTCACTAACCTATCTAATTTGGCTAAGATTAAATTGTTTAGCCAAATTTATTCACTATCGTATTTGCATAAATTGAAAGAGCTTGATCATGGTTAGACAGTATGAATCAAGCCAAATTATTTCATGGGGTTTTATCATTTTTCTTTTCTATTTTTATACCCTCTTTTCATTTTTTGTATTTTTCTTTTCTTTCCTTTCCTTTCTTTCTTTTTCTTTTTCGTTTGTAAATCATTTGCAAAATAAAATATTATTTACAACATAATGTAACTAGAAGAAGGAATAATAATCACCAGGTGATCCTATGAAACATAGGGTTATAACACCCCAGATGAACATAGATGTCTTCTGGGATATGGATGCAGATGCGTTAGGAGGCATGCAGTTCATGCCAAAACTAGAATTTATCAACCTCTCCAACTCAACTATCATGAACCTCAGAGACCTACCATTATTCGGTACCATTGGCGAGGTTGTGCGGTGCACCAAATTCCTGATCAACAGGGTGCATGAACAAATTCTATGGTTGGACTGGCGGTACCGAATCCATGCTGAAGATATCCATCAACTTACTAGAATATCCCTCAAAGTTGAGGACATGTCGAAAGGATTCTAGGGTCCTGGTAAACACGAAAAAAATAAAGGAGATCCCAGCCTCTATGAAAG
>JASDQU010104021.1:420436-439359 GCA_032191745.1 Picea mariana
TCAATATTTGAGGAGATAATTCAAGCCCATTCCAAGGAGAAGATCATGGAGATTTGGTTGGAATATCTTATCCAAGATATATGAGAGATATGTGTGAGGATTTGAAGGGATTATATTTTGTAATAATGGGAAATAGGTTGAGAGAAAAGTGGATCTATAATAATGAGATGGTTATTTTACCTTCGAGGCTCTCATGTATAAAAAAGAGTGCTCTCTCTTCATGAGGATTCAAGTAGAAGAGGAATTAGAATTAGATTATGTAATTAGAATCAGAGTAGTCATTAGGTTTTGAAAGAGAAAGGGATTCTTAGTTTTGATTCATGGTTTTGGTTTTCATGCTTTCATTATTCTTTTATAAAGATCAATTTGATTATTATAATATAAGATTGCTTCATTGGTGAGATCTCACATATGTTGTTGTGTCATTCAACTCTTCACTTGTTGTATCTGCTTTTCTATCATGTAGTTCTCCATTTCTAGATTAATTCCATTTACGCAATTTCTCATTCCTATATTAATGATTCTATTTCAGTCGTGTGTTATATTAATGATTCTATTTCAGTTGTGTGTTAGATTAATGATTCAATTTCCATCGTAGATTAAACATTAGATTAGATTAGTCCCACTTCAATATTGCATATACTTTGCGTGTGCTTCATCAGTTTATGAACCCCATGTTGACAAATTAGATAGTTGGGCAAGTACTACAACTCAATTAATGAAACATTAGTTCGGCCCAATATAACGAATGACATTCCCTTGTCATGATTGTTGTTCCTTTTGCTGTTCATTTGAACGAAACAATTGTCATTCCTTTTGTTACGATTGTTGTCCCTTTGCAGGGGTTGCATCTCTGGAGGACAGGTATTGAAATCGGAAGGTAAGAACCTACGTAGGCAACAAGTAAAATGCTTGTGCCAACGCCTACCTTTGGATGATGCATAGAGGTTATATTTTAGCACATCTTTAGAGCCCAACAAAGGTCATAAATCAATCCCAACCACGAGACTCTGACCTACAGACCCGGCCCATACCGGCTCGGTGTTTCAACCATAAGCTCTGATACCAATTTGTAACGTTCCCAGCCACCCATAGGCTGGGCTATGCTACTTCAAGCCTGCTCTTAGACTTATTTCTCTTACAGATACCTTTAAAATTAATAAAGGTGCATTAAAAAAAAGGAACTAAATGACCTACACAACAATAGCCAACAAAAATGCATATTCTAAAGACATATCTCAAAGATAATTAAATACACAGCGGAAATAAACATTACATGGAAAACACAGAGAGCACTTATCTTTGCAAGTAAATGTTCACCACCTAGCTGCAGACTAAGGACATTCCTCCCAACCATAGACATTGATGTTATTTTACTCTCAATAGTAGGTCACTACCGAGGCTATGCATCCACAAGGACATGTCCTAGGCCAATTATAAACACACAACAATTGGCTAACTAGCTCTTAGGTTTCCCAACCACACAACAAATCTGAATTTCTAGCTCTCTTTCCCCCTCAAAATGCACAACCCAAAGAAATTAACACCTTTCTCTACCATGCAGTCCCTAAGGTTGTTCCATTTCTCTCTAGGGCCCTAGTGCTACTGGTCAGGAAATCTCCCTACTGTAAACTCCAAGGATGCTCATTTGTGGACAGTTCTATCCGAACTGCCATCAAGCTCATGCACACATGCATATATTCCCTTCTGGAATGATCAACAAATTATTACAGCCATTCAACAATGGCTCTCCTCTTCCTGCCATTCGTTTCCATGCTCAGCCTAAGAGCACATGAAATATCCAGAGAGAGAGTGAATAGGAAAGGAGAAAAAGAGAACAAGGCGAAGAATATGAACTAGGGGGAGAACGACCCCAAAACAACCCCCAAGGGATGTTTAAATAATTACATGAAGACAAGAGCCACATGGACTTTCTCCCAAGAATCTCATGTAACCCCTTTTCTCCATAAAATCAATTATGGTTAAATAAGATAATAAATAAAAATACGTAGCCCCTCAAGCCCCTTTCTCTCGTGGAATTATAGCCCCCCATCTCTTTTTTCCTTGTATGTCTTGTGACCAACGATGTGTTTTATTAATGTATATGAAGTATTACATTTCCTAGGCACTCTAGCCCCTTTTTGACTTTACCGACTCACCAACCTAAGTCACAATTACATAATACATTATACTTCATAAGGGTTAAAACTGGGATGTTACAAGTATCCCACCTTGTTGAAACATCTATTAAACAACGAGTTCAATAGACAAAGCAACCTTAAATTCGATCATATGATAAGGGAAGTGTGTTTCCTTTCAAATCTAGGCTCATAACTTGATATATTATAGTTTTATTTGTTGAACAAGTGGTAATTAATTAAAATTTTGAGTGACCTTACCTTCATGACCATAATTTTCTAATATTGCTATGGAATGGGATGGAAACACCACCCCTATTTTTTGTGAATGACTCTAGGGTTAAAGTCAAACTCTTTATCAACTAATGAATAAGCCTTATGATTATGCTCTCTAAGAACCTGATAAAATGAATCCTTATGCAAAGTACATATATCCTTTTGGACTTGGGCCATGATCAAAGAAAGTTTTTTATCTAAGGGGATTTTTCAAAGCCATAAGTTAGGTTGATTATTGTGATTGAGTCACCAATGAAAATGAAAGAAGATTGACCAACTTCTTCTTCCAAAATGATACCCTAGTAGAGATCACTTTCCTCTACTTGATTGTTTGTAGCCTTCTTAAGAGCCCAAGCATATGATTTTTCTAGATTTCCCTCCAGATCCAAAATGATATCCCCCCAAGCACCTGCCACCACTAAGGAATGCCAATATTGTTACAAGTATGTTTAAATTGAGATATGATGTGGGCATACACATTACATTTTAAAATAAAGTCTTTTTCATACCCCACCTTCTTATTATCCCAAATATGACAAATTGTTTCATCCCCCGACATTTTAGGAGTTGTCCAACACCTTATTTGACTATGGAGCTCATGAGAGTTTGCTCTTATTTTAGAAATGTTGATTTTATTCTTTATGCTAGCTATAATAGAAAACAATTTTGATATTCTAGATCAGGGTTAATGACTTAATGGTTAAGAACATGTGTTTCCTCCTTGGAGGTCACAGGTTCAAATCTAGAGGGGGGTAGGGTATGTACACCTCCATAGACTTTAGTAGTCAAATTGTTGCGTGGAGGGGGTCCCTTGTCCACAAACAAGGGGGTATCATACACCAATTTGGTGTATGGCTTGGACATGACCTTAAAGTTAGATATTATTATTATTAGTATCTCATTTTTCTCTTATCCTCTAATTCTTTATTGCAACAATTAATGACCTCTTTATAGTGTCTTAATTTTTTCTTGTCCTCTAATTCTTTATCCCCCCACAATTTCTCCTTAAACTTAGACAGAACAATATTTTTAATGGTATTGGTATTATGTAGAGTGACCTCATTCTCTATTTTTGAATGATTTAGCCAAGATTTAGCATATTAATGCCAACCCATATTAAGCTAGAGTGGCTTTGATTGGAGTTTGAAGAAATCTTAGGAAACCTCTTGTCTTTCATGTTAGTTGTCTCATGCTTGTACATTGGATACCTAGTAATAGCCATACTCTGAATGGAGTTATGGTACAATGAAATAAAAAACAAATGCCCAAACTTCAAATTTTGGATCAAAAATTGCTCATTGTTGAGGAGATTTCCAATAGAAAGGGACAAACTATCTAACTTGAGGGTAAATTATTAGTTAAATTGTTGGAAAATTAAATTGGCAGGAAGGAATAATTTGACATAATGATAATGTTAAAATCAATCTTTCTCAACATTTTAGGGAATATAACCATCAAGAAGTACTCTCATATAATTCTAACTGTAATATAAATACTTTTCAATTACAAGTTTATCTTCCTGATATTTTGGGTAAAATGTATTTTAATATTTTTTATTATAATAAATTTAACTTATATGTTCATATTTTATTTTATATAAAATATGACAATTATTATAGTTTTACAGACAGCAATATTTACATATTATATAGATGTATTTGATAATTAAATAAACCCTTTGGTTTTGGGCATTTATTCCTTCAATATGGTTATCGATGTTTAAGGATAAATTCGTGAGTGCGGACATAGACCAATCTCCCTAGATCCACCTGGATCTAGAACAAAACATGACAGAATACTACTCTTTCCCTAGATCTAGACTATTGAATGAACTAAGAGAAATAGATAGTGGACATACCTTATGAACGCTCTCCTAAATCTCTGTTGTTCCTCGCTCTGCTTCGATGCTCTTGCTCCGTCCAATCACAATAGTACAAACCAATCGAAGTACAAGCATATTAATATACTCAATATCTAGTCTATACATGTGATCAAGGAATCATGTAATAAGATGACATCATCATTATGGGAAAGGGATATATTCATGTATTGAATTAACTTAAAGAGAAATATACAACTTGAGCCTTGATGTCGTAGATCTCTTTTCAATGGCTTCTAGCTCTGACACACACACTTGCTCATGCATGAAGAAAATCAACTACTTGTGATGACCTTGCTGTTGTCTCTATCTGCTGTAGCATCAATTCTCCATACAATTATGCACCAATTCTCCAATAGATTTCTCTAGATTGCCAACTTAACCCTTTCCATGAGTATTCTCATCAATTTATAGGAGAGAATAGGTTAGTTGCTAGGATAAGAATGATCCCAATAAATATGGAATGCCAGCTTCTGAACAACCATTCGAATACCAACTCACCCTTCTAGAAGATTCCCTTCTAGAAGAATCGAGAACTCATCCATTTTCCTTTGTAAAAATATGTTCGCACCCTGACCTTGAGCAAAGTGCGAGAAGTTCACACCCAAGCTGAATGTAGCCTGCGGGAATTTAGGATTCTCACAGGAGAGTATATATGCAGCCTGCGAACAGTCCTTAAAACATGATTTTTGAAATGAATAAGTGCAACCTTTTTCAGGAAGGAGTTCTTAATGAGGAGCTTGATTTGCTATCATCATAACATCACCATGACATCATCACAATGACCAAAATTGTGGATAACAATCGCTCCAAGGACTAGCTCACTCAGTTGAACCATCCACTTGAGGCACGCTGTCGAGGGGGTAGACATATGTCATAGGTTCAAATTTGGTAAAGTCCTTCAAGGTTATCGCAACATTTTTCCTTGGAAAACTCTTTGTGTGTGTGTGTGTGTGTGTGTGTGTGTGTGTGTGTGTGTGTGTGTGTGTGTGCATGTGCGCGTGCGTGTGTGTATGTATGTATGTATGCATGCATGCATGTATGTATGGTCTCATGATTTATGCACACATAAGTTGATCAAAGCCCAACCCTATTTCTTTTACTTTAAAAATCCTAAGGGGTTAGCTCAATTGATTGTTGCCAATGTTACTTGACATTTGACTAGTTCTATGTCAACAAGTGTCTAGTTCAAGTTCCCTTGGGTGAGGCTTACTATCCTAGATTGATGGGTGTATTATGGATGCCATCCAAAAATGTGGGGAAGCATCCCTTGGGTTTCCCCATGAGGTTTAGAAAAAATCCCAAAGGATTTGGATCGATTCATTTGATGCAGGAGCATCCTGCCTCCAAAACCAAACACATTTGGTTAGACCTAGGGGTCTTGAAATTATTTGAATTTAATTGTGAAAATTGTGAAAATTCCTATGTTTGAAGGAATTCTAGAAAGCTTGTATAATTTGAATATGTAATTGGTTTGTTCTCAAATGATTTGGTTGAGATTTAGGCCTCATGAAGATTTTGAGGATCTAGAGAGATCATAGGGGTTGTTGTGAGGATTTTGTGGAATCTCAGTGATGATTTTAGGGGCTAAATTTCGCTCATGGGATAATTTTCCATGGTTTTTACCAAAAACAATTCGTTGTTCTAAAAATGATTCGCCGAAATTCTATAGGATAAAATTATTTTACCTTAAAAATTGCCAAAATTTTATACAAACTATATAAAATCCTTAGAAATTTGAACATTTTTACAAAAATATCGCAAAAAATTTTATAGTTGGCATATGAAGGATTGGTAGAATTCACCAAGGTTTCTACATTTTAAAATATATTTTCATCCTTAAAATCATCCCTATTGTGGATCCATGTATATTGAAGGATAATTTAGCAACGATTGTTAAGATCTGAAACAATTATGGATTTATAACCTTTGTAATTAGATTGTAAACTTTCGAGCATGAGAGGAGTGGCCAATTGAATGAGGAATCAAGCCAATTGTGTGAGAGATTGGAAGGCCATAGAGGAAAAGGGCCTTATGTAAAACCCCATGTATAGTATATGTACAATTATCTAATGAAATCACTCTATTTCGAGTCTTGTGTGGAATTGATTATTGAATATCTCTGTGTTAATTGTGTCTGTACGCTAAGTATTTGCAGATTGAGTGTCACAGGTGTTAATGCCGGAACAATGAGGAATTCCTGTCAAAGTGTGTATGCATAATTAGAATCTGAGTTGAACATTTAATTGTAGGTTGGTCGAGATAAAATACTAATCATCGAAGAAGTCAGGGTATTTAATGTAATATGGGACGATCTAACTCTTAATTGAGTCATAGCGAGATCACAAGAGAACAAACTTGGATTATGTTCATGTGCATGAGAGTCGAGACCCAAATCCCTTTGAATATTTTGGAAGAAATCCTTTGCAGGAGTGAAGAAGTAATAGCCGTTATATCCTTATCGGGATTCATATCGACTGTTAGAGTGAAGTTCATTTGTACAAGGAAGCAAGACAAAGGGACAATATCGACCATTGATCAATATTAGATCAACGAGCTACATCATTCTCACATTATGGAAAAGATAGAAGTTAACACAAACATTGATGGTCCAGATTATATATGGAGTGGAGGTCTAGTGTCATTGAACGATGGAAAATAATTGTGTGACCAGAGTTCGAAGCAATGGTAAAGAATTTCGAATTAGTGCAGTCGAAATATGTGTTAGTGTAGAACTCCAATGGGAACAAGTTTGATATATGGTATAGATCAATCGGAGAAGAGATCGATGGATGTGGTCATATCTCAGAGTTAAAGCTTTTTAAGTAGAAATGATGCAATGATGGAGAATACCTTGATGAAGATAGAGTGATGGATGATCGAGATGATTTCAGAATGATCTAGATGATGGTGATGTCTGAATGATTTAGACTTGTTTAACCAATGGTTCATATTGGTGAAGGGGAGATCCGAAAAACGATCAGGATGAATTCAAATTAATATTGATCAAGGCTAAGAATAGGATGCGTGGAGACCCTCTATTGGGTGTTGGGGAGTGGTACCATCATATTCTTACATTGAAGTTAAGTCCAACATAGTGACACTGATTGACCACTGATATCTATTCAGAGCGAATATATCAACGAATGACGAAGAGACACATGGCAGGTCACCATAGTGATAGGTGGTAGCTGACAGAGCTTGGAATTGGCATCAATGAATGGGAACTGAATGGCATGTAGCAGTAGGATTGATGAGTAAGTAGGAAACACATGGCATCCATGAGTAAGTATTGTGGAAAATACATGACGTGGTGGATATAAAGGTTGATGATTTATGACCATAGGGTTCAGAGTAGATCAATGGTGGAGAGGCTGAAAATATTCATAGTTCAAGAAGAAGGTGAAAGACTATTGTAGTAAAGGATTTTGAGAATTGCATCTTGAAGGAGTCCAAAAAGGGGATTTTGAAACAAAGGAGAATGGGGTTTAGTCGAGACCGTCCATAGACATGCATGTAGAAGAGAGATCTACCATCCATCGACATAGCCTTTTCGGATTCTAGTCCAACCACAACATTTTGAGGTGCGCTCAAAATCATCCATCCCATGACGATCAATAGTGGGAGATGAACTGTGTGAAAGGTATGATGGCATACAAAAATTTAATTTTGATGGTGTTAAGCCCACGGTCATGGAACATGGTCATCTGGTGAGATAAAGGGATCAACGAACATAGATTAAAGGATCTAATGTGTAAATATTTAGCAAATGGTTATGTGATGGGTAATGAAGAAGGATTAACACCCATATTTAAGTGCTAAAGTTCTGGTGAGAATGGAGAGTTGCAGAAACTGTTTCAGTGGAGAAATAATTGGGACAATGAGCTAAATTAGAAGCAGTTCGATCTGAGTTGTAGCAGAAATTAGATTCAATTTTATGCACTTGTGGGAATACAAGGTTAGAAGGTCATCATGATTCTTGCAAAAAAAAATATAACTTCTATTTAAGAAAAACTGAAGATACATTCTTGAGGCGCATAGGCCCATTATAGCAAGAGATTCAATATCTGGAAACTCAAGGTTTCTAATGAGAAAATGACAAGATTCCACATAGATAATTCCTATAACCAATACCCAAGAGGAAAATATTATCTCCTATAGTGACCAGCAAAAAGAAAATAGAAAATTACAATGCAAAAAGTAAACCATCTCTGAACGAGACATGAACAACATTAGTGAATAGGTATCCTGGAATCAGTAAACATGCCCACTCATTTAATCCATATAAGAGAGATATGGGATGATGAAGAAAATAGACTAAGCAGACCTTGGCTCCTACTTTCAACCGAATGTGAAGCTCCAAGTTTAATGTAGGTGGACTCATCATACCCAAGTCATATATTTGCAACCACCCATGAAGCTCGGGATATGATGTAGGATTCATGAGACCCATCCTTTTCCTACAATCCACTGCAAGGCTAGGGTTATATCAACATTGCATCAACCACCACTCATAATGCATGAGCTAATATCAACAATGATCTCCTTCCAGATGAAACACCAGAAACACAAGAAACCATGGAACTAAACACCTCCATCTTCGATCTATTGGCATCTCCCATTATTTCTTGAACACAAGCTTCCTTGTCACTCGTAGATCCATAGGGAAGACCCTGCAACTCTACATGCAACCAATATAAAGAGAGGTTCTTGTGTCACAAAATTTCAAAGAGTCATAGTCATCACAACTTCAAAGAGTGGTGGTAGCTAAGGCTCCAACGTTTCTTGCTTATCTCTCTCCAAAAATTCCAGCAGATCCAGAGAGAGAGAGAGAGAGAGAGAACAATTATATTTTGCATTAAAAAAATGCTGTAGCCTCTTGGTCAATATGTTAATGCAAAAAGGAATCATTGTTCACAACTAGATGTCCAATTTTTTTTTTTTCCAAAATTGGTTGAGATTTCTACTATATAACATAATTTTTTCTTCACAGAGGAAATCCAAAAAAATTGACTGGTATAAATCCTATAGAACAATCCTAATATAAAAAGAGTTTTACAAACATATAAAATCCTAAAACCGAGGAGAGAACTGACAACTGCGTGCTTCATTATAATTCTCATAAGTTATCTTCTCTTCTTGCTCCATCCCTTAAATGTCAATTCTCCTATTATCTTGGTGAACCAATTCTTCCTCCTAACCTTCACCTATAATTGAGACAATCGACAACATCTGAAATGAAGTTACTAACAATGAACTTTTTTCCAAAAGTGTTATCATATGATAAATGACTCTGCACTTTGTCTCTAGATTTCCAATTTGGAATTTTTGTTGACTTACCATCTCTAGAATTTACATATTCGTTGTCATGGGATTCCTCTTGTGAATACTGTTACACTTGTATTTTTCTCCCTAGGCCTTGAAGAGAACCTAATGATGTTATTATGTTGAAATCATGAGTTGTACTTAAGCAATTGCTTGAAAAACACCACTTTTGATCATGGTCGATTTTTTCTTAGAGAGAAAAGTGGGTGATTTCATGTTTCTCATACTCAACTCACACACAGTCATTGGTTGTTAATATAAAACCCACAACCACCCTCTCAATCTTCTATATTTGTATCTATGTTGATAAATGAGTTGCAACAAGTATACATTACCTTGAGTTATTTGTTGCATTCTCAGCTCTAAGATCCTTGAGCTCTCCCTTAGTAACACTTTCTTGGTTAGATCATGTGAATATACTCACCATATCATGGAAAGAGGATAATGGAATCTCTCTCACCTAGGCTTTCAATCTCCACTTGTGTTGATTCCAACACCAAACACAACAACAATGAGATGTCAAAGAACTCTTCAATTTCTCTCCAATATCATGAGGACTCTTGATACTCAATTCTTAGGTATGATATTTGTAAATGTGTTGAACCTGCACAAAATAGATCTTTCTAGGAATTGACATACACATTTGCAGAGAAAATATGAGAAAAGAGAAGCTGAAGAGAAAGAATGGAAGAATTCTCATTAACCAAATGAAAGAATGACAATTTACACATCATATACTCTGTATAACTAAACTAATTCACACTGGAGGAGAAGAAAATACACCATAGTGGTAGTCTAGAGTGATCTGGACACACACCAACAGTTATGGGAGTAAACTGCCACGTAGTCTAGTCTCTTGGGAAGTTACAGGAGTGAACTGCCACCTAGTCCAAGTTAACTAGTCTATCAGTCTTCAATTAACTGACTGAAACAAAGTGAAGTGAGGAGGAGATCACGGAATCATGAGTAATGCGCTAGTCTAGTGATGATCCCAAGGAAAATGAACATTAGTTGGCGATGATCCCAATGATGCATGGTGATAATCCCAATGTGGCATCTAGACTCCACTTAACTGATCAAACTGAAATGTGAACTGAAGAGAATATTCACCTAGAGGATTATTCTCCCTAAACTATAGGAGACTATATAATGACTAATAAACATAGGGAAAACCTTAGGAAAAATAAATTGTAGGTGTGTGTGAAGTATCTCTAACATCCCCCTTGAACATCACTATGGTGAAAATAAAGAATGGGTCTTGGCAACAAGGCCATGTTAGGTACCCGAATACAAAATATACACTGAAATAAATGAGGAAAGAGGGAAAACCTCATGAGAAAAACCCCCTTCAAAGTACAATGTATGTAAAAAGAAGAACTAACAGTTGCTAGGAAACTATGTCCTTCACTCCAAGACGACTGCGTAGAGAATGGAACTTCTTCTCAGTGAAGGTCTTGGTGAAGATGTATGCATTTTGTTCTGCTAAAGGACAAAACTACAGGTCAATGATACCCTCATGTACTAAGTCTTGGATGTAGTGCATGTGGATCTCGATGTGCTTCGTCCACTGCCTCTAAACTGGATCTCTATAGAACTTTAGAGTGCTTTGGTTGTCACACGAGGTGATGATCGACTGATGAAACTGAATTCCCAACTTAGTAAGAAAATGTTGTAGCCACATAGCCTGAATGGTTATGTTAACTACCCCTTTGTACTCCACCTCGGATGAAGATAGAGAAATAGCAACCTGCTTCTTTCTTGACCAACATATAGGCCTGAAACCAAGGCTGAGTGAGTAACCGGATGTGGACTTGCGATCAATGCTATCACCAGCCTAGTCAGAATCAATGAAGCCGATGAGGTCTAATGTAGAGTCTATTGCATAGTGAATCCCAAAGGTGATGGTGCTCTGTACATATCGAAGGATACACTTTGCAACCTTCCAATGAAGCTCATGCAGCTCCTCCATGAACCTGGAGACTGCTCCAACTACATAGGAGAGGTATGGTCTTGAGTGTGTGAGATACAACAAGCTCCCCACTAGATTTATGTATAATGTGTTTTCAAACAGTGGAGTGTCCCCACCATCCTCAAGTCTGACTCCTAATAGGAAAGGAGTTGGGGCTGACTTGCAGTTTTTCATGTGAAATATCTCAAGGAGATCTCGTGCATACTTGGCCTGAGACAGTTTGATGCATGATGCATCCTGTTTGATCTCGAGTCCAAGAAAGAAATGTAGTGGACCCATGTCCGTCATTAATAACCTGTCATGTAGAATCCTCTTGACTGCAGCAATTGCTAAAGTCGAGCAACCAGTGATAAAAAAATCATCAACTTATAGAACTAGGAGTAGAAGTGAATCATCCATCCTAAGCATGTAAATAGTTCGGTCTGATTTACAACATACAAAGTTATGTGACAACATGTAGAATTCCATCTTGGCATACCATGCCCTCGAAGCCTTCTTGAGGCCATAAAGAGACTTCTTCAGTCGACAAACCAAAGATGAATCCTCCATAAATGCCAGGGGTTGCTCCATATAGATATCCTTAGAGAGATCGCCTTCAAGAAATTCATTCTTCACGTCCATCTGATGGAATTCCCATCCCTTGGCTACCGTAATGGAAAGTTCCAAATGTATGGAATACATCTTCTCTACTAGAGCGAAGGTCTCATCATAGTCAATTCCATGCACCTGCTGAAATCCTTTGGCAACTAGCCTAGCTTTATACATGCTAACCTATCCATCCACTATGCTCTTGTTCCTGTAGACTCATCTGCACCTAACAAGTTTCCTTCCTGAAGGAAGGGGAACTAGATCCCAAGTCTGGTTCTCTAGGAGGGAGTTGTACTCCTCCTGCATGGTGGATTCCCAAAAGGGATTTCTAGCAACCTCTCCATAAGAATGTGGATCTAAAGATTGAACCAAGAAAATATGTCAAGGTGGCATCGTTTGGAAGTGAGTGCAATAGGAGACTCCTCTAAATCAGATCGAGTCCTCCTAGTTTCAGCTGGATCTCCAAAAAGATCCCCTACATCCTGAAGAGTAGTCTTGGCCCACTTGGGCCTATGCTATGGCTCTGCATCTACATTTGGATTCCTTGACTCTTCATCTGACTATACTAACTCTATATCTAGATCATATGAATCCTATGAATCAAAATTATCATATGAAGAAGATTCGGCATGTGCATTATCATAATATCTTATAGGTGGAAGAACTAAGGTGTCTACATGCGGTTTCTGAGGTACATGTGAGACAGTTTCCTTTAATTGGACACTAAGCTCAATGATGATCCAGTCTAAGGAAATATCAATGAGTCTATATCCCTTCACATTGTCGGGGTATCCAACAAAGATACACTCTGTGCTCCATTGATCAAGTGCCTTCCTCTTCTTAGAGGGAATCCTGGCCCATGCACATGAACTGAAAATATGAAAGTGGGTCATTTCAGGTTTGAGGCCACTCCAAGCCTCATAGGGGATCTTATCTTTGACAGATCTATGGGGAGATATGTTTTTGATGTAGGTTGCACAATTAAGTGCTTCGGCCCATAATCTCTGTGGAAGTGACTTTGTATGTAGCATGCAAGATTCCATCTCCTTTAGAGATCTATTTTTCTGCTCAACAACTCCGTTTTGTTGTGGAGTATAGGGAACGTGTGCTGCAACTAAATCCCCACCTCATGAAAAAGATTTTGTATCTCATGGTTGACATACTCTTCCTCATTATCTGTTTGGAGGAATTTGATTTTATTTTTTGGCTGTGTCTCAACAAGGGATTTGAAATCTTTGAGGTGTTGAAAGACCTCTGATTTTTACTTGAGAAAGAAAATCCATGTGAAGCATGAGAAATCATCAACAAAAATGAGCACGTACCTTGATTTATTGATTTATGGATGCGTAAAAGGGCCCATGAGATCACTATGGATTATATATAAAGGAAAGGAAACCTTATGATTCTTTCCTTTGTCGAATTTCTCTTGAGGGTGTTTTCCAAGAACACATCCCTCACAAATTCCTTTGGAGAAGTGGATGTCGGGTAGACCATCAACCATTCCATGTTTTCTAATTTGTTGCATATATCTGAAATTTAAATTCATAAACCTTTTGTGCCATATCCTACTGCTTTCATCAACATGGGTAAGCAGTAATGTTGAATCTAGTTCAATAAATTCAGAAAATGTGTAGAGTCAAGATTGATAATTTACCTCACCGGTAGAAAACCTGGAATCGGTTTTCATGTCATAGATATCCATTGCATTAGGTTTGAGTATGACTCTCTTTCTGGTGCTATATTTTTTCATCTGATACATGGAAAGAAGATTGCCGAAAATTTTGGGAACGTGTAGCACATTCTCGAAGCTTCCGTTTTTGAGTTCAATCCTTCCTTTGTCGGTGACCTCAACTGGAGAGTTATACCCCATCAGAATAGGAGGACCTTTGCATGCATCCAATGAAGAATAGACTTCTTTTGTGGCATCCATGTGGTGTGATGCTCCTGAATCTATGATCCAAGCATCGGGAGAGGAGTTGATGGAAATCAAAGAATGGCTAGAATTGCCTTTCTTGGGATTCTAATATTATGGTTTCTTCTTCTTAGCACCCTCGGGGATGTGATCTCCAAGGTTTTTTTGCTGAAGTATTTGGGTCATTAGATCTATCTATTTCTGCATACATTCAGATTCTGGATGGAATCCTTTATGGCAGTAAGTGCATTTCTCCTCTTTTCTTCCCTTTCCACCTTTGGATTCAGAGGCATCATTGAAGGGTTTTGATTACCCTTCCTTCTTTGGATTTGCATGTGCTTTCCTTTTTTATTTGTCCTTGGATTTCTGATATTGATGACCGCTACCATATTTCACAGTAAGTGCATGCACCTTTGGGCCTTTGATTTTTCCCATATTGATGAGCTTGTTCTACTCTTGTGTCAGAGACTTAATAAAGTCCTCAAGAGAGGGCATCTTCCAGGTGGCTGAGAGGTGAACCTAAATGAATGAAATGAGTATTCTAGACCAAGTTTGGAGATAATTGTGAGAACCATTTGTTTCTCCTCATTAGATTTATCAACCCTGTAAGACTTGAGTTGCGACAACAAATCCTTATGTTATCACTAAAAAATCGTTTGCAACATTGCACACAAATGATTGAAGAAACACATCAATGCCAATGGCAATTAGTCCACCTACAACACTAAAATTCATCTAGAAGGAAAAAAAACTATGTAATTGGGGTCGAAAATCAGAATGCGTAGAATCACCAAAGGGAGCATGCGCAAAGTGCACGGGCCAACACAGGCCTCAATGCACACTATGCGCAAAATGCATGACTGTGTATGTGAAAATCCGTTCACTTCTATGAATGATGCATTTATGGATCTTGTTGGCCCCTTAACTACTTCTGGTCCGACCCCCAACATGATTTGACACTCATATCTGAGAGAAATCTAGATGGGAGGCTAGTCAAGGACTAGAGGGTGCCCTAAAAGGCCCCTTGTTCACACTATTAACCAATTACATTTTTCCATGTTTGAATGATATAAATAAGAGCCACGGGTTTGCTAAGAAATCAAGATATTCAAGGTATTTTTATGCTGCAAGAATTCTTCTTTGAGAATCCTCTTTTCTCTTTGAAGCCTTCAAGCACCATTGCAATAGGCCATTCCACTCACCTCTTGAGGGAATAGGCATTGTTTTTCTTCACCATTTCCCATTTCTTCCATTGTAAAGAGTGAAGAGATCTCAATTAGGGAATTCAAGATCCCTCCCAAGGAGGAAGAGGGGACTCATAAGTCCCTTCCTTTCTCTACGGTGTTTTTCCTACTAATCTATTGATCCATTGGTAGCATTATGTTGGTCATTGTTTGATTTTCATGGTTCTAAGTTTCTCAATCTTTCTAACATTTATTTCTTATTTGTTTTAGTTCATTTCTTTGTTTTCATATGTGTTTGGATTATCTAACCCACTCACAAACTTCTGTCTTGTCTAGCAGGCTCATCTAGACATGCCAGTGTTGTTGTTTTGCTCACCCAAGTGACAAAACCAACACAAAAGATTGGCGACCATACTCGGGATCGATATCAAATTAATCCCTATTTGAGCTTTGAGAGCACTTCATTTTGATTGTTTTGTCTTGCAGGTACCAAAACTGGCCTAGCCCAACCTTCCAAATTCAAAATTCTAAGTTGAGGAAGGAGTATTTCACTTGGAAATTTCTCCCCTGACGCGTGACAGAAAGTGCACAACTTTTCCTACCCAAAGACACACACTTTGCGCACTGTGCGTGAAACATGCCTCATTAATCTATGCATTGTGTGCCCTTTTCACATCTATCAGAACTGTAACCCGCACATAAGTCCAGTTTTTCAAAATTGTAAGGGTTTTTATGCATGTTTTGAAGGCCCCTAGCCTTCAGATTCTTATTTCTATGCACTTTGTAAGGAAACTAAACTCCACTTAGAGTCTTTTCCCATATGAAAGGTTAGCTAACATAGACACTTAGGGGGTAAAAAGAATCATAATTCTCCTCTTTTGTTTTGGTTGCCACATGGATGGCTCATTTGGCTTGTAAAATTCTAAGTTGAAGTTATTGATTTCATACAAAATCACTTAAAGTGGGACTAGAAACCAATTTTGACCTTCAAGTATGCTATTCCCTCTCACCCTAGTGTGATCTTGGGAATCAGAATGAAGGTTGAGAGGAATTTTTATCTCCCTTAAACAAAAATATTTAGGAGAGGACAAAGCCCCCCTAGGGTTCCTCTTTAGTTTTTTGAAACCATCTTAAATCTTTGTAAGGGCCCATACATGCCCACATGTTGCAAAATTAGGATAGTTTCTAAATTCTTTCTTAGTTTACATCAMAATATAAGGAAGTTTAAAGATCAAAGTAACGGKCCCATACATGCCCACATGTTTGCAATCTAGGATAGTTTAAAAACATTATTAGTATAGACAACATTTTAGGGAGTTTAAAGGATTTGTAAGGACCCGTATGTCCACATTTATAGTTCTTTAGGGATTTAAATATTCTGCAAGGTTGTACCAAAGACACATAGTAAGCTAGGTAAAGAATATTTGTAAGGACCACAGGAAGTCCACATGTTGCAATCTCACACTTAACTTATTAAAATATTTGCACACTTGTCACTGTCTTGAACACAAAGCCACTCCTCACACACATAATTTCTATTAGAATAGTGGAGGTCAAAGTAGGTTTTCTCCAAAGGAAGTAGGTTTAATTCAAATGAGATTGGTCAACACCCCAATCTCTTAGCCCACCATATCTAAACATTTTCTAACCAACACACTAAATTTTTCTCCACAGGAGGTGCCAAAAGAAATTTTTAGTCTAGGTAGGATCTTGAGGGTAGGCATCCAAATAACCCCCCGTTATCAGATTCTCACATTTTCAAACAATAGAAGTTGAGAAATAGGGAACTTTCAAATCCTCCAAGTCAAGTGATCCTACACCATAAGGCAAGGAGATACTCGTGAAGGGTCAAAGGCCGAGTTCTGGTTGTTATGTGCATCCCTCCTTGAGTCACCCAACTCTTGTGAGGGCATCCAACCCATGACCCATTTCTGAGGCCGAAAATCTAAATGTTTCACTTTGAACGAGGTACCTAGTGGCCAAAACTTAGGACATCTACCCATGTGGTGATTGTGGGCTATAATCACACCTTGATCATATTTTGTGTGGCTATTGGGAAATATTGCCAACTCTTTCGGGATATGCACCCTCTACCCCTCATTATAACTAATTCCTTCAACCTTCACTAGTTCCTCTTTCGGTGGCTTCAGACCCCACTGTTGACTGTTATTGGAAGGCCCAATGCCATTTGAGAGGAAGGATGATACATCTTTCAGGACACGAGAATTTTTTTTTATTGTTCCCCCATGCGGGCAAAATCCACCTATCCGCATGCTTGTTTATTTACAATTTCTTTATGTATGATGTCCATTTGATTACATGAAATTGTGAGTTATACTATTTTGTGAAGGTCCAAAAAATACAAATCTCGTTTTCATTTATTTGTCTCTTATCACCATTTGTACACATTCACTTTGCTAGTTGGAAACCATAAGGGACCCACAGAATCCTCGTCATTCCAGACGCTTACAGAATCTCCCTCCCATTCTAGGAGGAGTCCCTAGTCTTTCCAACTCACCGACTCAACCATATCACACCCCCGTGAGTGCTACTATTTGGGATCAGCTTTACCTAGTTCCACTTTGCTTGGGAGCAATTCCCAAGGCCATCCATCCGCTAGTTCTCCTTCAAAAGGAGGCAGGGGGAAAACTTCTTATCAAGGGAGAAGTACCACCCCACCAAATCTCTCTCAAAGGACAAGTTCACTACCTACTCACACAATGGCTGGAACTAATCCTCCACCAAATATCCCTATGCCATACATGGCATCCCTCAACATTCCCGATTTGACCAAACTCATGAATGATCCCATTTTACATGACTCCACATGGCCCAATATGCCTACCAAACTACCTTTAGATATTCCAAAGTTTGAAGGAAAACCAGGGGAAGATCCCACCAACCATGTTATGAACTTCCACTTATGGTGCTCTTCAAACAACATCATGGACGATTCCATCCACTTGAGGTTATTTCAAATAACTCTCATGGGCCCATCAACCAAATGGTATGTGGACGAACAATCAGGGTCCCATGTGACCTTTGAATCATTATCCAAGGCCTTTTTTTCCTTTTTCCAACTACGAGTGTGTCATGATACTGTCTTTGAACTCCTCTATGAGTTCAAACAAACCATTGCTATCCATATAGACGACCACATCCATGAATGGCGTCAGTGACATGGTTTGTGTAAAGCGGAAACCGTCAAAGAACAACGTCTTGATTGGTTTCTCAAATCACTTGTCTCTGTTATTGCCAAGGATGTAGCATCATCTGGGTGAACCAGGACCTGGTTGTAGCCTGAGAAACCATATAACAGGGAGATTCTACTGGACCCGACCACACTTTGCAGGAGGTGATCCATATTAGGCAAAGGGTAATTATCCTTCAAGGATTCTTTGTTCATATTTCTGAAATCTATGCAGAGTCTGATTTCAGGTTTTCTTACATGTGGGGACTAAATTAGAAACCCACTTCGAGAAACGTAGTGGGACTATGATCTTGGCATCATACATTTTCTTTATCTCTTTTTCTATCAAGGGAAGCAATTTGGGATTTATCCTCCTAAGCTTCTGTCTAAACGGTTTATGGTCTTCCTTGATGGGAATCCTATGTTGTATAATGCTGGTGTCGTAGGCTTTTAAATCTTCAT
>JASDQU010104021.1:439714-461193 GCA_032191745.1 Picea mariana
CCAATTCTTCCTCCTAACCTTCACCTAGAATTGAGACAATCGACAACATCTGAAATGCAGTTACTAACAATGAATTTTTTTCCAAAAGTGTTATCATATTACAAAGGACTCTACACTTTGTCTCTAGATTTCCAATTTGGAATTTTTGTTGAATTACCAACTCTAGAATTTACATATTCGTTGTCATGGGATTCCTCTTGTGAATATTGTTACACTTGTATTTTTCTCCCTAGGCCTTGAAGAGAACCTAATGATTTTATTATGTCGAAATCATGAGTTGTACTTCAGGAATTGCTTGAAAAACACTACTTTTGATCATGGTAAATTTTTTATTAGAGAGAAAAGTGGGTGATTTCATGTTTCTCATACTTAAATCACACACAGTCATTGGTTTTTAATATAAAACCCGCAACCACCCTCTCAATCTTCTAGATTTGTATCTATGTTGATAAATGAGTTGCAACAAGTATAGATTACCTTGAGTTTTTTTTGCATTCCGAGCTCTAAGCTCCTTGAGCTCTCCCTTAGTCGCACTTTCTTGGTTATATCATGTGAATATACTCACCATATCATGGAAAGAGGATAATGGAATCTCTCTCACCTAGGATTTCAATCTCCACTTGCGTTGATTCCAACACCCAATACAACAACAATGAGATGACAAAGAAATCTTCAATTTCTCTCCAATATCATGAGGACTCTTGATACTTAGTTATTAGGTATGATATTTGTAAATGTGTTGAACCTGAAAAAAATAGATCTTTCTAGGAATTGACATACACAGTTGCAAGGAAAATATGAGAAAAGAGAAGCAAAAGAGAAAGAATGGAAGAATTTTCATTAACCAAATGAATGAATGATAATTTTCACATCATATACTCTGTATAACTAAACTAATGCACATTGGAGGAGAAGAAAATACACCATAGTGGTGGTGTACAATGATCTGGACACACACCAATAGTTGTGGGAGTAAACTGCCATGTAGTCTAGTCTCTCGGGAAGTTACGGGAGTGAATTGCCACCTAGTCCGAGTTAACTAGTCTATCAGTCTTCAGTTAACTGACTGAAACAAAGTGAAGTGAGGAGGAGATCACATAATCATGAGTAATGTGCTAGTCTAGTGATGATCCCAAGGACAATGAACATTAGTTGGTGATGATCCCAATGTTGCATGGTGATAATCCCAATGTGGCATCTAGACTCCACTCAACTAATCAAACTGAAGTGTGAACTGAAGAGAATATTCACCTAGAGGATTATTCTCCCTAAACTATAGGAGACTATATAATGACTAATAAACATAGGGAAAACCTTAGGAAAAATAAATCGTAGGTGTGTGTGAAGTATCTCTAACATCCCCCTTGAACATCACTATGGTGAAAATAAAGAATGGGTCTTGGCAATGAGGCCATGTTAGGTACCCGAATACAAAATATACATTGAAATAAATGAGGAAAGAGGGAAAACCTCATGGGAAACCCCCCCCCCTCAAAGTACAATGTATGGAAAAAGAAGAACTGACAGTTGCTAGGAAACTATGTCCTTCACTCCAAGACGACTGCGCAGAGAATGGAACTTCTGCTCAGTGAAGGTCTTAGTGAAGATGTATGCATTTTGTTCTGCTAAAGGACATAACTATAGGTCGATGATCCCTTCGTGTACTAAGTATCAGATGTAGTGCATGTGGATCTTGATGTGCTTCATCCACTACCTCTGAACTGGATCTCTATAGAACTTTAGAGTGCTCTGGTTGTCACACTAGGCGATGATCGACTGGTGAAACTGAATTCCCAACATAGTGAGAAAATGTTGTAGCCACATAGCCTGAATGGTTATGTTAACTACCCCTCTATACTCCGCCTTGGATGAAGATAGAGAAATAATGGCCTACTTCTTTCTCGACCAACATATAGGCCTGAAACCAAGGCCGAGTGAGTAACTGGATGTGGACTTGTGATCAATGCTATCACCAGCCTAGTCAGAATTAGTGAACCCAATGAGGTCTAATGTAGAGTCTATTGCATAGTGAATCCCAAAGGTAATGGTGCCCTGTACGTATCTAAGGATATGCTTTGTAGCCTTCCAATGTAGCTCATGCAATTCTTGCATGAACCTGGAGATTGCTCCAACTGCATAGGAGAGGTATGGTCTTCAGTGTGTGAGATACAACAAGCTCCCCACTAGATTTATGTATAATGTGTTGTGAAACAGTGGAGTGTTACCACCATCCTCAAGTTTGACTCCTAATAGGAAAGGAGTCGGGGCTGATTTGTAGTTTGTCATGTGAAATATCTTAAGGAGATATCGTGCATACTTGGCCTGAGACAGTTTAATGCATGATGCATCCTGTTTGATCTTGAGTCCAAGGAATATATTTAGTGGACCCATGTCCGTCATTAAGAACATATCATGTAGAATCCTCTTGACTGCAACAATTGCTGAAGTTGAGCAACCAGTGATCAACAAATCATCAACTTATATAACTAGGAGTAGAAGTGAATCATCCATCCTAAGAATGTAAATAGTTGGGTCTGATTTACAACATACAAAGTTATGTGACAACATGTAGGATTCCATATTGGCATACCATGCACTCGGAGCCTGCTTGAGGCCATAAAGAGACTTATTCAGTCGATAAACCAAAAATGAATCCTGCATAAATGCTTGGGGTTGCTCCATATAGATATCCTTAGAGATATTTCCTTCAAGAAATTCATTCTTCACGTCCATCTAATGGACTTTCCATCCCTTGGATACTGCAATGGCAAGTGCCAAATGTATGGAATACATCTTCACTACTGGAGCAAAGGTCTCATCATAGTCAATGCCATGCACCTACTAAAATCCTTTGGCAACTAGCCCAACTTTATATCTTCTAACCTATCCATCCACTGCACTCTTGGTCCTATAGACCCATCTACACCTGACAAGTTTCCTTCCTGAAGGAAGGGGAACCAAATCCCAAGTCTGGTTCTCGAGGAGGGAGTTGTACTCCTCCTGCATGGTGGATTCCCAAAAGGGATTTATAGCAACCTCTCCATAAGAATGTGGATCTAAAGATTGAACCAAGAAAATATGTCGAGGTGGCATCATTTTAGTGGAAGTGAGTGCAAGAGGAGGCTCCTTGAAATCAGAACGATTCCTCCTAGTTTCAGCTAGATCTCCAACAAGATCCCCTGCATCCTGAAGAGTAGTATTGGCCCACTTGGGCCTATGCTATGGTTGTGCATCTGCATTTGAATGCCCTGACTCTGCATCTGACTATACTAACTCTATATATGGATCATCTGAATCCTATGAATCAGAATTCTCATCTGAAGAAGAGTTGGCATGTGCATTCTCATAATATCTTATAGGTGGAAGAACAAAGGTGTCTGCATGCGGTCGTTGAGGTACATGCAAGACACTTTCCTTTAATTGGAAACTAAGCTCAATGATGAGCCAGTCCAAGGAAATATCAATGAGTCTGTATCCCTTCATACCGTCGGGGTATCCAACAAAGATACACTCTGTGCTCCATGGATCAAGTTCCTTCCTCTTCTTAGAGGGAATCCTGGCCCATGCACATGAACCAAAAATATGAAAGTGGGTCACTTCTGGTTTGAGGCCACTCCAAGCCTCGTAGGGGATCTTATCTTTGACAGATCTATGGGAGATATGTTTTGGATGTATATTTCACAATTAAGTGCTTCAGCCCATAATCTCTGTGGAAGTGACTTTGTATGTAGCATGCAAGATTCCATCTCCTTTAGAGATCTATTTTTATGCTCAACAACTCCATTTTGTTGTGGAGTATAGGGAACCGTGTGCTGCAACTGAATCCTCGCCTCATGACAAAGATTTTGTATCTCATGGTTGACATACTCTCCCTCATTATTTGTTTGGAGGACTTTGATTTTATTTCCTGGCTGTATCTCAACAAGGGATTTGAAATCTTTGAGGTGTTGAAATACCTTTGATTTTTACCTGAGAAAAAAAATCCATGTGAAGCGTGAGAAATTATCAACAAAAATAAGCACGTACCTTGCTTTACTGATTGATGGATGCGTAAAAGGGTCCATGAGGTCACTATGGAATAGATATAAAGGAAAGGAAGCCTTCTGATTCTTTCCTTTGTCGAATTTCTCTTGAGGGTGTTTTCCAAGAACACATCCCTCACAAATTCCTTTGGAGAAGTGGATGTCGGGTAGACCATCAACCATTCCCTTCTTTCTAATTTGTTGCATGTATCTAGAATTTAAATTCATAAACCTTTGTGCCATATCCTACTGGTTTCATCAACATGGGTAAGCAGTAATGTCAAATATGGTTCAATAAATTCAAAAAATGTGTAGAATCTAGATTGATAATTTACCTCACCGATAGAAAACCTGGAATCGGCTTGCATGTCATATATATCCATTGCATTAGGTGTGAGTATGACTCTCTTTCCGGTGATGGATTTTGTCATATGATACATGGAAAGAAGATTGTTGGAAAGTTTGGGAACGTGTAGCACATTCTTGAAGCTTATGTTTGTGAGTTCAATCCTTCCTTTGTCGTGACCTCAACTAGAGAGTTATCCCCCATTAGAATAAGAGGACCTTTGCATGCATCCAATGAAGAATAGACTTCTTTTGTGGCATCCATATGGTGTGATGCTCCTGAGTCTATGATCCAAGCATCAGGAGAAGAGTTGATGGAAATCAAAGAATGGCTAGAATTGCCTTTCTTGGGATTCTGATATTATGGTTTCTTCTTCTTAACACCCTCGGGGATGCAATCTCCAAGGTTTTTTTTCCGAATTATTTGGGTCATTAGATCTCTTTGTTTCTACATACATTCAAATTCTGGATGGAATCCTTTATGACAGTAAGTGCATTTCTCCCCTTTTCTTCCCTTTCCACCTTTGGATTCAGAGGCATCGTTGAAGGGTTTTGAGTACGCTTCCTTCTTTGGATTTGCATGTGCTTTCCTTTTGTCTTTGTCCTTGGATTTTGGATATTGATGACCACTACCATATTTCACAGTAAGTGCATGCACCTTTGGGCCTTTGATTTTTCCCATATTGATGAGCTTGTTCTACTCTTGTGTCAGAGACTCGATAAAGTCCTCAAGAGAGGGCATCTTCCAGGTGGTTGAGAAGTGAACCTAAATGAATGAAATGAGTATTCTAGACCAAGTTTGGAGATAATGGTGAGAACCATTTGTTTCTTCTCATTAGATTTATCAACACCGCAAGACTTGAGTTGGGACAACAAATCCTTATGTTATCATTGAAAAATCGTTTGCAACATTGCACGCAAATGATTGAAGAAACACATCAATGCCAATGGAAATTAGTCCACCTACAACACTAAAATTCATCCAGAAGGAAAGAAAATATGTAATTGGGGCCGAAAATCAGAATGCGCAGAATCACCAAAGCAAGCATGTGCATAATGCGCGATCCAACACATGCCTCAACACGCACTATGCACAAAATGCGTGACTGTGTACGGGAAAAGATGTTCACTTCTATGAATGATGCATTTATGGATCTTATCAGCCCCTTAACCACTTATGGTCCGACCCCCAACATGATTTGACACTCATGTCTAAGCGAAATCTAGATGAGAGGTTGGTCAAGGACTAGAGGGTTCCCTAAAAGGCCCCTTGTTCACACTATGAACCAATTACATTTTTCAATGTATGAATGATATAAATAAGAGCCATGGGTTTGCTAAGAAACCAAGATATTCAAGGTATTGTTATGCTGCAAGAATTCTTCTTTGAGAATCCTCTTTTCTCTTTGAAGCCTTCAAGCACCATTGCAATAGGCCATTCCACTCAACTCTTGAGGGAATAGGCATTGTTTTTCTTCACCATTTCCCATTTCTTCCATTGTAAAGAGTGAAGAGCTCTCAATTAGGGAACTCAAGAGCCCACCCAAGGAGGAAGAGGGAACTCATAAGTCCCTGCCTTTCTCTACGGTGTTTTTCCTACTAATCTATTGATCCATTGGTAGCATTATGTTGGTCATTGTTTGATTTTCATGGTTCTAAGTTTTTCAAGCTTTCTAACATTTATTTCTTAGTTTTTTTAGTTCATTTATTTGTTTTCATATGTTTTTGGCTTATCTAACCCACTCACAAACTTCTTTCTTGTCTAGCAGGCTCATCTAGACATGCCAGTGTTGTTGTTTTTCTCACCCAAGTGACAAAACCAACACAACAGATTGGCGACCATACTCGGGATTGATATCAAATTAATCCCTATTTGAGCTTTGAGAGCACTTCATTTTGATTGTTTTGTCTTGTAGGTACAAAAATCGGCCTAGCCCAACCTGCCAAAGTCAAAATTCTGAGTTGAGGAAAGAGTATTTCACTTGGAAATTTCTCCCCTGACGCAAGACAGAAAGTGCACGACTTTTCTTGCCCATAGACATGCACTCTGCGCACTATGCGTGAAACATGCCTCATTAATCTGTGCATTGTGTGCCCTCTGCGCATCTTTCAAAACTGTAACCCATGCATAAATCCAGTTTTTCAAAATTGTAATGGTTTTTATGCATGTTTTGAGGGCCCCTAGCCTTCATATTCTTATTTCTCTGCACTTTCTAAGGAAACTACACTCCACTTAGAGTATTTTCCCATATGAAAGGTTAGATAACATAGGCACTTAGGGGGTAAAAAGAATCATAATTCTCCTCTTTTGTTTTGGTTTCCACATGGATGGATCATTTGGCTTGTAAAATTCTAAGTTGAAGTTATTGCTTTCATACACAATCACTTAAAGTGGGACTAGAAACCAATTTTGACCTTCAAGTATGCTCTTCTCTGGCACCCTAGTGTGATCTTGGGAATTAGAACGAAGCTTGAGAGGAATTTTCATCTCCCTTAAACAAAAATATTTAGGAGAGGACAAAGCCCCCCCAGGGTTCCTCTTTAATTTTTTGAAACCATCTTAAAGCTTTGTAAGGGCCCATACATGCCCACATGTTGCAAACTTAGGATAGTTTCTAAATGTTTTCTTAGTTTACATAACAATATAGGGAAGTTTAAAGATCAAAGTAATAGGCCCATACATGCCCACATGTTTGCAATCTAGGATAGTTTAAAAGCATTATTAGTATAGACAACATTTTAGGGAGTTTAAAGGATTTGTAAGGACCCATATGTCCACATTTATAGTTCTTTAGGGATTTAAATATTCTGCAAGGTTGTACCAAAGACACATAGTAAGCTAGGTAAAGAAGATTCGTAAGGACCATAGGAAGTCCACATGTTGCAATCTCACACTTAACTTATTAAAATCTTTACACACTTGTCACTTTCTTGCACACAAAGCCACTCCTCACACACATAATTTCTATTAGAATAGTGGAGGTAAAAGTAGGTTTTATCCAAAGGAATTTTGAAAGATTCGAATACTTCTTTAGAAATTATCCACACCCATTTAATTCAAACGAGATTGGTCAAAACCCCCAATCTCTCAACCCACCACATATAAACATTTTCTAACCAATGCACTAAATTTTCCTCCACAGGAGGTGCCAAAAGAAATTTTTAGTCTAGGTAGGATCTCGAGGGTAGGCATCCAAATAACCCCCCGTTATCAGTTTCTCACATTTTCAAACAATAGGAGTTGAGAAATAGAGAACTTTTAAATCCTCCAAGTCAAGTGTTCCTACATCGTAAGGCAAGGATATACTCGTGGAGAGTCAAAGTCCGAGGTCCGGTTGTTCTATGCATCCCTCCCTGAGTCACCCAACTCTTGTGAGGGCATCCAACCCGTGACCCATTTCTAAGGCCGAAAATCTAAATGTTTCACTTTGACCAAGGTACCTAGTGTCCAAAACTTAGGACATCTACCCAGGTGGCAATTGTGGGCTGTAATCGCACCTTGATCAGATTTTCTGTGGCTATTGGGAAATATTGCCAAATTTTTCAGGATATGCACCCTCTACCCCTCATTATAACTAATTACTTCAACCTTCACTAGTTCCTCTTCCGGTGGCTTCAGATCCCACTGTTGAGTGCTATTGGAAGGCCCAATGCCATTTGAGAGGAAGGATGATACGTCTTTTAGGACATGAGAATTTTTTTTTTATTTTTCCCCCATGTGGACAAAATCCACCTATCCCCATGCTTGTTTATTTACAGTTTCTTTATGTATGATGTCCATTTGATTACATGCAATTGTGAGTTATACTATTTTGTGAAAGTCCAAAAAATACAAAGATCTTTTTCATTTATTTCTCTCTTATCACCATTTTAACACATTCACTTTGCTAGTCAGGAACCATAGGGGACCCACATAATCCCCGTCATTCCATATGCTTGCAGAATCTCCCTCCAATTCAAGGAGAAGTTCCCAGTCTTGCCAACTCACCGCCTCAACCATCTCACACCCCTGTGAGTGCTACTATTTTGGGATCAACTTTACTTGGTTCCACTTTGCTTGGGACCAATTCCCAAGACCATCCATCCACTCATTCTCCTTCACAAGGAGGCAGGAGGGAAACTTCTTATTAAGGGAGAAGTACCACCCCACCAAATCTCTCTCAAAGGATAGGTCCACTACCTTCTCACACAATGGTTGGAACTAATCCTCCACCAAATATCCCTATGCCATACATGGCATCCCTCAACATTCCCGATTTGACCAAACTCATGAATGATCCCATTTTACATGACTCCACATGGCCCGATATGCCTACCAAACTACCTTTAGATATTCCAAAGTTTGAAGGAAAACCAGGGGAAGATCCCGCCAACCATGTTATGAACTTCCACTTATGGTGCTCTTCAAACAACATCATGGACGATTCCATCCACTTGATGTTATTTCAAATAAATCTCACGGGCCCATTAGCCAAATGGTATGTGGATGAACAATCAGGGTCCCATGTGACCTTTGAATCATTGGCCAAGGCCTTTTTTTCCTTTTTCCAACTATGAGTACATCATGATACTGGCTTAGAACTCCTCTATGAGTTCAAACAAACCATTGCTATCCATATAGCCAACCATATCCATGAATGGCGTCGGTGACATAGTTTGTGTAAAGCAGAAACCGCCAAAGAACAACGTCTTGATTGGTTTCTCAAATCACTTGTCTTTGTTATTGCCAAGGATGTAGCATCCACTTTTCCTTAGTCAAAAGAGGAGGCCATGAACAAGGCCCAAAAATTTGACCTCGTCTATGCTCAGCCAGGTTACTTATACACAGTATTACCCGATGCACCCAGACCCATACCATTTGGCCAGGACAAACCTAGGATGTCCCACACTGTGGATGGGTTGATTGGTTCTATGAACCATATCAACCCTTACGGCCACCCATCAGCCAATTATGGTGCACATCAATATCCACAACCATATGGAGGGACTTCTTATTACCCTCCTCCCGCTCACCAACAATTATATCCTCTTGCTCTCTCTCCACAAATGGGTGGACCCTCACCGGTACCCATGATGCAGTGAGTCTCTCAACCAAGTATGAGTTCACCTTCTACTTCTACATATAACCTCAACAATAGTGGAAGTGATTCAACTTCCTACATGCCATATGGATCTTGTACGCAAAATAATCCATATTTTCCATTTCTTGGTCCTCCACAACTGGTTGCTCCTTCACGAGGACAACCACATGCCAGTGTTAACTTTGTTCAGCCCTCTCCCATTCAACAATGTTAGAATTTTGAACAGATGAATATGGAAAATCCATCCCATCCATCAAATAATTACAAGAATAAAGGGAAAAATTGAACCAACAACAACCCCAAACCAGGAGGAAATAACCCCCAACAAAACCATCCCATTGGGGGAAACCAGAATTAGGGCAACCAAAACCCCCAAGGGGGCAACAATAACAATCAACCATGACAAGGGAAGAGAAACAACCTTAGAACTAACTTCCCTTTCACTTTATGTGGTGATTATGGACATTATACACACCATTTCCCCCAAATTGTCGATTTCAAATGAATGAAAGAATCCATGAATGAACAACATCCTCCAGCACCGCTTGCCCCTCAACAGGCCCCACAATAGTATTTTCAACGACCACCTCCAACCGTTTTGCAAAACCCCAAGTTGTGATGAATACCCAACATGGGGTACACCTTGCTCCACCCCAAATGGGGCAGTATCAAAACCTAGGTCCCAATCAACCTGGAAATCCAGCCAATCGCTACACCCTCCTTACCAACGAAGAATAGATTCTTATGCAAACATGTGGTTGCCAATACAGTGTTCCCCCTGAATCTACCCAAACCACCTCATAAGCGGCTCCAACTATATTTGGACAACCATTGATGATTCCATGCCCTAACACTGAACCAAATCCTTGTATACCACATATGCCCTTACGAAGGAATGTACATAACCCTCAAGCTATGGCAGCCCATAATTACAGTCTGGTCGATGACTTAACATAGTCTCTTGCATCAATGTATGTATTGGAGGTCCTCCAAACTTTTCCATCTCAACGGAAATCCTTACTTTCCACCTTGGGGGTAGTCGACCCAACTGATACTAGAATCATCACCTTTGATCTAGATAGCAGAGAACCACACCTCTCCACCCTGGTAACTTTTCAGATACCAGTTAAGATCTGAAACATCATAGTTCATCAATGCATCATCGATGAAGGTGCATCCACATGCATCATGTCCAAAGTAGTATGGAAAAAACTTGGCTCACCTGAGCTAGTACCATCTGCCATCACCCTGCGAGCTTATGACGGTCGACCATCATCCTCTGAAGGGCTCTTTCAAAATGTCCTTGTAGAACTTGGGGGAAAATCCATCCTCATCGACGTTGAATTTATCGACACCCCACTTGATTACAATATCTTGTTTGGGTTTATCGACCCTTCAACACAAGTGTGTGTAGTATCTTATAATGGAGTAGATATTGGAGCCAATACACCTCTCACAGAGGCCCCTCTCCNCATTCCCCCAAGACATTACTCAAATTCCCTTCTTCCGCCCCCCACCTGGAGTCCAAGCATTCTAGGTATCTAGTACTCTCACACTTCCAAACATGGTTCTTTCTATCCATGTATGGTATCTCCAACCACCCACGATGGTCCCTATGCCATCTCTCCCTCCTCGGACAGAGGGATTACCGATGAGGATCCTTGTATAGGCCCTTGCCACACCACCCCCACCCCCAACTAGAAACAACACCACCACCACTGGTAGAAGACGGAAGAAGAACGAGCCCACAACTCCACTTCCTCCCCAAGTTCAACCTCATTGCACACAATGCGAAAGAGAAGAACACCCCACTAACATATGTCCTACCCTTCCCGAGTTAAGCAATCTGATCCAACTCCCTAGAGAAACCACATTGCTCGCCACTCCACCAAGTATGTCCACTGCTACTACAAAGTCCTTAACCACACACAATAAAGGGTTGAGAACCAAATTCTCTTGTTTCATCTATTCTGAGTATGGCCCCTACACTCATCATTTCCCATCTCTCCTTCAATTTCTCCAAACATTAGCCGTAGTATGCTAAACATCTCGACCAGAGACCTCTCAACCACCCCCTACTGAGGCTCACATTACTGACATTCAATATATTTCTTCATCAGTTTCCAAGAGAATGAGGTACCCTCCACAGTATTGGGACATCCACTTTATGTCCAACGGTCCCTTGCACTCTGTACATGATATGCCATCTACATCCTCACCACTTGTGGAAAATAACACTTACCTATTGACAGTTCCCCTTGTCACCTACCAGGATCCTCTGTATTCTCACATTTTTCAATGGGACAAAAATATTTTGGAGGAACTCACTACCCCCGATTGCCCATGGAATGCGCTCCATCATCGAGCACTTTTTCTTTCACAGGAGAACTTTCACCCTCCTATCCATGCCTCCATGTGCGCAATCAAAACCAAGGATTTTATTCCCTCGAGGCATATAGATTGGTTCAACAACCCTATCCCTGCCCCAGATTCTTTTGAAGAAGGAAACATGACCAACATCTCCCCCACTGTCAAAATTGACATTTCCATTAAATTGGGAATCATAGAAGAACTCACCATTGGCGTCGCATGCTCCCTTGAAGAACTCATTGCTTACAAAGCTCTCTTTCAGGAATACCGAGATATTTTTGTTTGTTCATATATGGAGATGCTCGGCCTCGATCCATCTATAGTCGAACATCGCATCAACACTTGGCCAGATGTCACCCCAGTTCATAAAAAAAATTGCCCCCTTCACCCATCCAAAGATGCAGCTATCATAGAAGGATTTGACAAGTTACATGTTGCTGGGTTCATTTACCCCATTGCGTACACTTTGTGGGTCTCCAACCCCGTCCCTATTAACAAAAAACAAGGAACTATTCGCATCTGCACATATTTTCATGATCTCAACCACGCTTGTCCCAAAGACAACTTTCCAACCCCATTCATCGACCAAATTATTGATGACTGTGTCGACCACGAAGCATTGTCCTTTATGGATGGGTTCTTCAACTACAATTAAATCCAAATCCATCCAGTAGATCAATAAAAAACCACTTTTACTACCCCTTGGAGTACCTTTTCTTGTTGTGTCATGCTATTTGGACTCAAGAATGCAGGTGCTACATTCCAATGGGCCATGACCTATGTTTTCCATGATCTTTCTCGCATCATCCTTGCTTATTTGGATGATCTCATTGCTCTATACAAAAAGTGAACTCAACATTTAGATGACTTACACATCATTTTCCAATGATGTCGCCAGTACAATATCTGCTTGAACCCCCTGAAGTGCATCTTTTGCATCACGTATGGACGCCTCCTTGGGTTCATTGTTTCCCAACATGGCGTCATGGTGGACCCCCTCAAGGTGCAATCTATCACAGAAATTCCACCACCTAGGAATTTACACCAACTGCAAAGCCTACAAGGAAAATACAATTTTTTACGTCGCTTTGTCCCAGACTACGTGACTCGCGCACATGGTTTTCTCTTCTTACTGTGATATGATATCCAATTTCAATGGGACGAACATGCTTAAATAGATTTTTATGATTTCAAATTCACCTTATCCAATGCCCCTTTGATTAGTCCCCCAGACTAAGATTGCGGTTACATCCTCTACTTGTTAGCCTCAACTATCTCAATAGCAAGATTCCTCGTCCAATTAGGGTATGATGGGTATGAACATGTCATTTAATACATTAGTAAAAACCTATCAGGGCCACCCTTGAAGTATAATCATGATGAGAAACTCACATTAGCAGTTTTCCTTGGAGTCCAAAAATTGCGACATTATATCCTTCTTCGAAGTACCAAGGTCGTAGCAGATTTCAACCCCATGCAATAATTTCTTAGTTGACGAAAAATTAATGGAAAATTTTCTCGATGGATCGTCATCCTCCAGGAATACAATTTAGAGTTATCTACTCCCAAAATCAAGAAATCTCTTGTCCTAGATGAACTCATTACAAATTTTCCCTCAGATGCTAAAGCTTCCCCCATCAATGAGGATTTCCCTGACGAACACCTATTCTTCATACCCTCCGATGACCCCTGGTATGGAGACATCCTCGTCTACCTTAATACTCAAAAGTTTGGGTCTCATCTCTCTTGAGATGATCATCACCACATTCTCCATCAGGCCCCTTGATAATTCCTCATCGGAGACGTTCTCTATCGACGCGGGGTCAACACTATTCTTCGACGATGCCTTACCATCAATGAAGCTGACAAAGTCTTGAACAATTTCCACAATGGTGCTTGTGGTGGTCACCTCTCGGGTATGCCGATGTAATATTCTAGATATAAAAAGTATGCAGAACATATATGAAATGCTACAATTGGTAGATAAACAATAATATAACCAGAACAACACCACAATAACACTGAAATGATATTAGAATAACACCAGAAAGAGCACTTTGATTCTGAGAGCAATTATCACTTGCCTCTTCAAGGGGCCAACCTCCAGTCGAGAAGAGATCTATTAAAATAATATCCAAGCTAGGTTTCTCATACCCTCGACTCCTATCTATACTAAATATGTCTATCAAAAGAACCATCTAGAGGAAGATCCTTCTAGAAGTGGAAGCTTCTATTAGGTATTCTTACATTTGACTTATTCTACCTTATTGCAAGGCCTTATTAATATTGACCTTTATTACATCCAAATATAGTGTTCTACCTATGTGAGGGGTTAGGTCCCTAATATTTCCTCCCCCTTAAAAACAACCTTTTCCTCAAGGCTTGAGATGTGGAAATTGCTACAGAATGGTAGATGGTTCCCAAGTGGCATCTTCTAGAGTTGTATCTTTCCACTGGACTAACACTTTCTTGATGGTTCACTGATGTAGGTGACGCTTACGCTGGTCCAAAACTACTTGTGGTTGTAGCCAAATGGATCCTTCTTCATCCAACTCGGGAAGGTTGGTTTGAGTTTGGCACTTAGATACAATCACCTTCTTTAAGCATGAAACATGAAAAACAAGATGTATCTTAGAATGTCTGGGCAAAGATAACTGATAGGCTACCTGTCCCACACGCTTGAGAAAGGTATAAGGACCATAAAATTTTGGTTCCACCTTCTGAAAATGGTCGGACTTGAGGGAATTTTTCTTGTAAGGTTGCAGTCAAAGAAACACCTGATCCCCTTATGCATATTGACATTCAGAGAGACCTTGATCTGCTTGTTTCTTCATGCAATTTTGGACCATGACCAAATTCTCTTTGAGGGTACGGAGAATAGCCTCTCAAACTGTAAGTTTTTGGTCAACTGTCTCGACCTTTGAGACACCTAGTAAATATGAGAGAACTGAAGGTGGATTTTGTCCATATACCGCTTCAAAAGGAGTCATGCGGGTAGTTGTATGGTATGAAGTGTTGTACCACCATTCAGCTAGGGGTAACCATTGATCCCATACATCTCAAATATGTTTCCAAACACTTGTTGACAAATTCAGTTTGACCATCATTCTGGGGATGATAAGCTGTGCTGAGATGCAATTGGGTGCCTTGTAGCTTGAACAGTCTTGCCAAAAAATGCTGGTGAAAGTTGGGTCGCGATTAGAAACAATAGACTGTGACATGCCATGCAGCTTGAAGACCTGATCCATGAAAATTTGAACCACAGTGGATGATGTAAATGGGTGTTGAAGAGCACATAAATGAGCATACTTGGAGA
Source organism: Picea mariana (assembly GCA_032191745.1). Lineage (NCBI taxonomy): Eukaryota > Viridiplantae > Streptophyta > Pinopsida > Pinales > Pinaceae > Picea > Picea mariana. The sequence continues at coordinate 454,849 of JASDQU010104021.1, forward strand.
GGTGATCAACTACCACCATGATGACTGATTTATTTCTCGATTTAGGTAAGCATGTAATTAAATCCATAGAGACATCCCTCCAAATAACAAGAGGAATCAGAAGCAGTTGTAGTGTGCCAGGAGATTTTACTATTTCTCCCTTGTTGCATTGACACACATCACATTCAGCTAGAAAATTATGAATGTCTTGTTTCATACCATCCCAAAAGCCTTTGAATCGAAGCTCATCATGGAGCCAAAAGTACCCTAGGGAAACTGGAGAATTGGACTGTAATTGTTGTATCAGATGCGAAATTTTGGGATCGTGTAGCCATTCCTGGCGAATGGCTTGGAGCCAATCTGGTACAATGAAGGAGAGAGAAAAAATGGATCATTCATATTCATATTTTTGGGAAAGTGCATCCACAACCACATTGTCTTTGCCTTTATTGTAAATGATCTCATAATCATATCCAAAGAGCTTAGTCACCCATTTTTGTTGCTCTAGGAAGGAAATGCGTTGTTCCTGAAAATACTTGAGGCTTTGATGATCTGTCTTAATTTGGAAGTGTTGCCCCAATAGATAATGGCTCCACACATCAATGACATGCAAAATATCCAACATTTACTTTTCATAGATTGATTTGCCCAAATTTCGTTTAGACAATTGTTTGTTGTTAAAGGCCAAAGGTTGACCCTCTTGCATAAGGACAATGCCAATTCCTTTCCCTGAAGAATCACATTCTAGGACAAAGGTCTTTGTGAAATCAAGAAGGGCCAGGACTGAAGTGGTGCACATGGCCATCTTCAAGGTTTGAAAATCCTAAGTAGCTACTGGAGTCCAAGTGAAAGAATTCTTTTTAAGGAGTGCAGTGAGAGGTGTTGCAATCTTTCCATAATTCTTAACAAACTTGCAATAATAACCTATTAAGCCTAGAAAGCCACATAAGATTTTGAGAGTCTTTGGGTGAGGCCAGTCTTTCATAGCTTCAATCGTTTTAGGATCCACCCTGATGCCATCCTTGGCAACAATATGACCCAAGTACTCGACTTCCGAGGCGAACAAATCACATTTATAATGTTTCAAGAAAAGTTGTTGCTAAGAGAGTAGATGAAGAACTCGATCCACATGAGCAAGATGGTATGTCTAGGTTTTTATATAGATGAGGATATCATCAAAGAAAACTAAGACAAAATGATGCAAAAAAGGATGGAAGACATGATTCATGAGGCTTTGGAAGGTGGACGGGGCATTACACAAGCCAAAGGGAATGACCAAAAAATCATAGTGGCCCTCATGAGTTCTAAAGGAAGTATTAGGAATGTCTGCCTCTTTCATATGGATCTGGTGGTAGCCAGAACGAAGATCAATTTTAGTAAACAATTGGGTGCCACTCAATTCATCCAAGAGGTCATCAATGATAGTAATGGGAAATTTGTCTTTAATGGTGAGTTTGTTGAGGGCACGGAAGTCAGGACACATGCACCAAGAACCTTATTTCTTTAGGACCATGACCACAGGAGAAGAGTAGAGGCTCATACTAGGGCGGATAACACCTGCGTTAAGCAGTTCTTGAACCATTGTCTCAATTTCATTTTTTTGGGAAAAGGGGTGATGATAGGGACATATATTGGGAGGAAGGATTCCTGGTACAAGGGGAATGGAATGATCATGAACACCATGGGAAGGAGGGAGTCCCCGAGGAGTGGAAAATACCACTTGATGTTTAGAGAGAATGGATTGGAGGTCTTGTGGCACAGAGGGTGTCTCATTTGCTTGTATCGCATGGAGTTGGGCAATAATGCTAGAATGATCATTTTTCAACAACTTTTCCATGCGATGGGAACTAATGATCTCAGGTGAACCAATGGTGATTCCTTGGAACTTATATTGTTGGCCCTCCTGGTCGAATTGCATGGTTAATTCCTTAAAATACATGAGAATGGGACCCAAAGTCCTTAGCCATTCTGCACCCAACACAATGTCACAACCACCCATGTTGATAGAAAACATATGAGATTTCAGGTGGTAGTCACGAATTTGGAGATGTAGATTTTCACAATGCCCTCCACATTTTATGGAGCCTCCATTGGCAATCATGATTTGGAAATTATTGACTGCATGGATATAGCAATGAGTTTCTTGGGCAATGCGATGATGAATAAAATTATGTGTGCTTCCACTATCAATAAGAATGATGACCTTCCTATGGTTGATGTAACCAATTATATTGAGGGTTAGGGGAGCAGAGAAGCCAGTGAGAGAATTTGGTGAAATGACCGATTCTACTTCGGGAGGGTCTGAGGGTGGGGTTATGTCAGTGGGTTCTGGTGACTCAGACACAAGGGGAGTTTCAACATCCTCTTCTGAAATATCCTCCAAGATGGCCATAAAAATCTTTTGTTCCTTACACTTGTGGCCTGGAAAATATTTTTCATCACAATTATAACAAAGCCCTTTGAGTTGGCATTCATCCATTTCATCTCTGGTCATTTTTTGGATAATTAGTGGAGTAGAAGGAGTAGGGGGATTTACTGGTTTAGTGCGAGGAATAAAGGAGGGTTTCCGGTTTTGAGAAGAGAGAACCTGTTGTGATTCCTTAGTTCTTTTAGTAGCCTCCACCTAATTCTGAGGTCAGGCCATGAGGACATGGGCATGAATCTCATCGTTGAGGCCAATGATAAAATATTCTCGAAAAAAAGCATCAGACATGCCCTCTATACAAAAATCTAGTTGCTCAAAAGAAGCTATAAAGTCTTCTATTGTTCCAGATTGTTTCAACTTTGTCAAACAACCTAAATGGTTGGTGTCAGTGTCAAAGCATTCATAAATCTCTGCCACAAAGTGTGTCCAAGCAACATAGCCTTGACAAGCGGTTTTTCTCCCTTGCCACCATTGCCAACGTTCTTGATCTAGATGGAGAACACCATACTGGAGTTTGGAGAAATCATATGTAATGTTGTACAACGAGAAATAATGTTCCATTTGAGTTACCCAATGAGTGGGATCAGAGCCATCAAATTTGGCCACATCCACCTGTGGAAGGCGTAGGTCATGCTGAAAGTGATGGGGCTGAAAAGTATGGGAATGAGAGGAAGTTTTAGCTTTGGTATGAAAAGGTGGGTTAGATAAAGGGGGATCTGCAGGGATATGTAGCTTGGTGAAGATCATCAAAATGACAGATTCAAGCTAGGTAGTCATGTCTTGTTTGAGGTCTTCTTTGAGTTCGGTGATGGATGCAACGATGGAGGAATACATGTTTTGATTGATATGGAAATATCGACACTGAGCTGTCTCACTTCTTGTTGGGTCTCTGTGAAATTAGATTGTAAGGTATTGAAGAGAGCTTCCAAGTCTTGGCTACGGTTATGGGCCATGATGACGAGGGAACCGAAAAGGGGCAGGTGGGGTAAAAATTTTTGCTGAACAATGATAGGTGTGAATGTGATAAGGGAGAAGAGATAAATCCAATGGAATAGGTCTCAAATAATGGTGCAAAAATTTCCATATTTTTTTTTTTATTACACCTGCGGAGTTATACTCTGGTCTGAAGAATACTACAATGATGAAATGCCCAAATGCTTAACCAAGAAGAAATGTGTAGTGATTTGGAAACTTGAACACAGTTGCACGGCAATATATCTTGTTTGTTTTATATTTTGTTTGCATCCCCAAGGGTCAGGTATTCAAGGGTTCTACAGATAAGGGTTTTCCCTATCCTATAGCTCTCTGATATACGTGCGGGGTCCAATAGTAGTACTCAGCCCAATATCTCAGGTTACCAACTAAGGAGGCTAGATAGTGCCCTTAGCCATACTACCCGACTACCTAGGTACTAGAGAGTATCTTCTCGAGTGTTGTTCTCGGTGACACTATAGCAGTCAGGTGGTCAATCGGTTTATCTAAAGAGGGCTTCAAGAAATCTAGGCTGATCCATATACATGTGTTGTATGATGCGCTACCACTCGAAGGGGTACCAACATGGGTTACAAGGGTGGCCAACAAATGTGTGCTTAAGTACCACTTGTATTTCCTGTGTGTATGAATCTCTCAACCGCAGGTTTATGCATATAACGACAGATCTCTATAGCTTAAAGAAGTCGGAATACGTCTCTACCCTGAAAAAAATCAACCCACAATTTTTTTGCCGAGGAAAGTGATCCAATACCACTTGTAATATTCGAGATATAAAATGTATGCAAAACATAAATAAAATGCTAGAATTGGTAGATAAATAATAATATAATGAGAACAACACCACAATAACACTGAAATGATATCAGAATAAAACCAAAAATAACACTTTGATTCTGAGATCAATGCTCACTTGCCTCTGCAAGGGGGAAACCTCCAGTTGAGAAGAGCTTTATTACAATAATATCCAAGCTAGGGTTCTCATACCCTTGAATCCTATTTATACTAAATATGTCTATCAAAAAAACCATCTAGAGGAAGATCCTTCTAGAAGCAAAAGCTTCTATTAGATCTTCTTACATTCAACTTATTCTACCTTATTGCAAGTTCTTATTAATATTGAGATTTATTACATCCAAATATATTGTTCTACCTATGCGAGGGTTTAGGTCCCTAACAGTTGACCACCCAAAAAATCATTCAAGCAGGGTACTTCTAGCCCACGTTGTTTCATGACTGCATCCATGCTGTCAAGCGATGCGATAAATGTCAGCTTTATGAAAACAAAGCACAAGCGCCACCATCTCTTCTACATCCAATCATCACAGCTGGCCCCTTCTATAAATGGCGCATAGACTTCATGACTTGCCATCCTCCATCCAGTAATGGACATAAGTACATTGTTGTGGCCGTAGATCACTTTACCAAATGGGTCGAAGCCATGCCCACTTTCAATAACAACGCTGACACAGAAACACGTTTTTTCTTTAACCACGCCGTTTCTCGGTTCGGAGTCCCGCTACAGCTAGTGTCTGACCATGGTAAAAATTTTGAGAATGATATCTTTGAATAAATCTCCTCAAAATTAGGCTTCGCCCATGAGTTCGCCTCCCCATACTACCCTCAGTCTAAAGGATAGGTTGAGGCTGTCAACAAAGTCCTCAAAACCATGCTACAACGTACCATCAACAAACATAAGACCAACTGGCATCATATGTTGTTTTCTTCTTTATGGGATTATCGCACGATAGTAAAAAATACCACCGGTTTTACACCATTCCACCTCATCCATGGGATCGAAGCCACACTTCCCATCGAGTGAGAAATCCCGACATTACGCAAAACCATCGAGCTATTACCTGAAACTGCTCCAATGGAGTAGTTCTTGCTGACCTTAGAGTCACTTGATGAATATCGTCGATCTTCATTACAACACAATGAGGCAGCCAAAAAACAGTCCAAAACCACCTTCAACCGTCATGTCAACCTTTGCTCATTCAACAAAGGAGATCTTGTGTTAGCCTATGATATCACCCACAAGACTCTCATCCATGGGAAATTTGAGTCATTATGGCATGGACCCTTCATCATCCAACATTGTCTCACTAAAGGAACCTATATCTTGGCCTCTCTAGAAGGCTATCCTCTCAAAGAACCCATCAACGGGTTGTACTTAAAGAAATTTTACGCTTGAGCGTAGCCATTCTACCTTAGGATTTTATTTGTACAAATTTGTAGAGTTTTTAGTCTTCTTTGATACCTCCATTCATGGTGTTTGATCTATCATCCATGTTATTGACAGATGCATCATCCATCAGCCTACCACATTGGTTATGCTGATGGGGCCAGCCGCTAGACCCATAATCTCACTTTGGCCACTTGGGCCCTCTATATTCCCTCCCATGTCCTGCTCCACTCCAATGGCATATGTTTGGGATTGGCCACCAACAACCAAGATGGATATGACATCATCATTGGTCTCCTCTCCAAGGCCAGTCACCGCCACATTTTTCACCTTAATGTTATTTTAGATTCACAACTTGTCGTCCTGCAACTCAATAATGTATATCATGTTCACGATCCTTGCCTCTTTCACAAATACCTGCAAGTTAGACTCCTATATCGCAACTTTGATTCAATCACATTTACACATATTCCAAGACAACTCAATCAAGTAGCATATCACATGGATAACCTAGTATTAGATTGTCATTTATCACATTAAACACCATTTTATACATAATGCCATACATTTGTCACAACACATAGAAACAACATCATACATTAAAACATAACACATAGAGACATGAATGATCCAAAATATATCCATATATATATATATATATATATATATATAATCAAGTGTCATAAGTGTTTACAAAAAAATATACATGTACAAATTTCCTGTAGGCTCATGAATCCCCCCACCCGTATGATTACAAAAGTGGGTA
>JASDQU010104021.1:481293-504948 GCA_032191745.1 Picea mariana
TGTTACCCATAGATCTGACCACTATTAATCTTATTGAATACCCTATCGTGACTCATATTCGAGAGATTCCTCTCAGGTTGGAAGGGGAAACTTCCAATCAAAATTGGTTTGTGTTTATCTCGGAATTTACTTGCATGCAACCCAAGTCAAGTTCCGAGTGATAACTTATTTTTTCATTTAAAATGTGCTAAGGCTTGGCTCTATTACAACCTAGAGTCAACTCTTGCGACAACACACCCAACTATGCTCTCACCGCCTCTTGTAAACGATCCCAATCACACTCTGTCCAATGCACAGGCATCGTGATATTAGAGTTTGGTGATCACCTACATCGACAACATAATCACTTGATTAGACTCATGATCGATAAAAAAACATCAAATTATAAAACATTACAACCCCTTATCCTTTCCCACAGTGTGTGACTTTCACCCAGACAGGTGCACACATGTACGCACCTATTCTTTGCACATGAGCACACCTTTTCTTTGCACAGTTGCACCCTAATGCGAATTTGTCTGAGAAACAATCGTGCATTAGTGTGTGGTTGTCAGTTAGATAGGCACGCATCTAATGTGTGCCTATCTTCCCAATCCTTGCGCCCACATGCACAGTTGTGTCAAGCACAACCGCACATTATGCGATGGAAAACAGATTATACCCATGCATATGTTCGTAGGTATTCCTCCTTTTCCCGTGCACTGGTGGGCCTATACCTTAAAACTCCCCTGTACGACCCTCCGTACAAACCCTATCTACAAAATAGGAATTTCACAAGGTGTAGGAGGATAATACCACTAACTTGTCTCTCGCCACTCCCGAATCGGTAGGCTTATGTTCCCGCAATCTCCAAATCTCCTCACAGCTATCTCGACAGCTCAACAATAGTGACAGGTACAAATGAGGTGGCATTGTGGGTCCACCAACCATATATATCCCCTTTTCCTAACTTCCATACTCTGTTACAGGAGCCCAAAAACTCCATTTTCTAATCCGTTCTTAGCTACGAGATCCTAGTCTTGACATCTACACATTCACATTCCCCGAGTCATCATTTGCACTTGGCCCTGATGAAGAATGTTTCTCACGTCATGTTCAGGTACGCATTATCATGTTCAATTTGATCAAATAACTGTTATATGTTCTTTATCATCAGATATTTTTAATGTCAGGTATTTGGTTTTCATGTGTGCAGGTACTTAGTCCGCAAGCTTATAGCCCCTTCAGGTATATGTTCGACACTAACATCTGATTATTCCCTTTATAAATCAAATGCATATCCCAGTCACACCCTCTAACCTTTACCTTAATGATTCATACATTTGGATCTGTAGTACCTTTACCTCTGTCACATTTGGGTACTGTCAACCAATAGCACTCTCCCCCACATGAGTTATCCCATTCATAGTTCCCCCTAGCAACTTGACACTCATGCTAATTTCACCCCCTAGGGATCGGAGTCCCGATAGTCTTATGCAATTTCGAGAATGAACCCCATACTTCTTCTCATCATACTTCTAACCTTCCCAATGGACTCCGAGGTCATCTCATCTCAGTTCTATTGACTTCACCTCTGCAGTTTCATTATCTCTCCTCTCATCCACCATCATTTTTCCCATATGCAGATTGTCCTCCATTCATTTACCTAATACAAAAACCCACCCATGGGCCCCCCACCCTCCACTAGTTATTTTTCACACACTTGTGCCCTAACAGGAAAAGACATATTTCACTGGGGCAGACATTTCTATATCTGTACACTCAACCCAAATTATTCTTTATTTCTTTGCTAATTGTAAAAATCCTTTGTTTCCAACATATACATAGATTTATCGTCATCATCCTCGATGGCCTTCTTTTTCCCTGGAAAAAGAAACCCATGTCACCCTTTGTTGGGGCATCCACTCTCCTTTCATCCTGGAATCATTCACAAACCCTGAGTATCCCAAGTCCATATACCCATGATCTCTGATTTTGCCCACTTTGTTAGCCTCTGGCACAGTTTAACCCCATATCTAGTTGTCCCCCTGAAACTATATCCAGTTTTACAGTTGCTTCCAATCATCCTTCAAAATTCCCCAACCAAGGGAAGTCTTGTGTCCCACAACATCTTGACTTCGGTCATGTTACCTTTCCATACCTGATATCACCTATTACTCAGTGGATTTCAAAAATCCCTTTGCTTCTTAGAGTCGTGTCCCCATTTTTTTCTGTCAACATTAGTATTGTTTCTAGAAGGGAGACAATATCTTGACTCTCATTATCTTTACAATGAGGAGTCTCGGATGACACAAAGAGAATCATCATTTCTCTCTGATTTCATTGACCCCCATAACATTCAACTTCAGAAAACTCTAATGTTATAGTGGGTCTTACTATGTGACTATTGCAGTTGTTTCATACCAATTGAATACCTTTGAATTTGTTAGGCCATCAATGCCTACGAGTCATCAACATTTCTTAAAGTCATCCTTGCCTCAATTCATAGTCCGTTCACCATCCAGAACTATCATCTACCATTATCAACTGCCCCTGAGGGTGCTGTAGTTACCTACATCAAAATACATCTTCAGTTCCAGTCACATTTTGGTTTCATGACACGAGCATGGGGCATGACCACCTCATTTGTACACATATTTTCTTTTTTCTCCTTACAGAAAGGTTTGGGTCCAACAATTTTCCCTCTCCCTCTGACAGATCGCTCTTGCAGTTCCTCTCTTTACTCTTCATTACAATGGCACTCTCAGCAAAATAAACATTGATGCATTTAGGTTATACGTATGCTCCTAACCTCACACATCATGGGGCATCTGTTATCACTAAAAAATCATCTGCAACATTGCACACAAATGATTGAAGAAACAAATCAATGCCATCAACATTTAGTCCACCTACAACACTAAAATTCATCCAGAAGGCAAAAAACTGTGTAATTGGGGTAAAAAATCAGAATGCGCAGAATCACCAAAGGGAGCGCACACACAGTACTCAGAGTGCATAGGCCAACACAAGCCTCAGCGTGCACTATGCGCAAAATGCACGAATGTGTATGAGAAAATCCACACACTTCTATGAACGACACATTTATGGATCTTTTCAGCCCCTCAACCACTTCTGGTCCGACCCCCAACACAATTTGACACTCATATCTGAGTGAAATCTAGATGGGAGGCTGGTCAAGGACTAGAGGGTGCCCTAAAAGGCTCCTTGTTCACACTATGAACCAATTACATTTTTCCATGTATGAATGCTATAAATAAGATTCATGGGTGTGCTAAGAAACCAAGATCTTCAAGGTATTGTTATGCTGCAATAATTCTTCTTTGAGAATCCCCTTTTCTCTTTGAAGCCTTCAAGCACCATTGCAGTAGGCCATTCCACTCACCTCTCGAGGGAATAGGCATTGTTTTTCTTCACCATTTTCCATTTATTCCATTTTAAAGAGTGAATAGATCTCAATTAGGGAACTCAAGAGCCCTCCCAAGGAGGAAGCGGAGACTCATAAGTCCTCGCCTTTCTCTACAGTGTTTTTCCTAATATATTGATCCATTGGTAGCATTATGTTGCCCATTGTTTGATTTTCATGGTTCTAAGTTTCTCAAGCTTTCTAACATTTATTTCTTAATTGTTTTAGTTAATTTCTTTGTTTTCATTTGTGTTTGGCTTATCTAACCCACTCACAAACTTTTTTCTTGTCTAACAGGCTCATCTAGACATGCGAGTGTTGTTGTTTTGCTCACCCAAGTGACAAAACCAAAACAACACCTTATATTTGGTAGATAAATCTTGGAGGTCAAAGATTTTTAGATCCAATGTGAGCAATTCCACCTCGAGCATGTGTCCCCTCATCTCTTCCTGTTTGCCAAAAATCCCTTCCATGGTGGTCTAGGCTTCATTGGGGGTTTTACAGGAGGATATGTGAAAGAGGAGTTCAGGAGAAATGAGACTGCAAATTGTTCCAAACGCTTCATCCATTCGATTTAGATAATTGGATTTTTCTATGGCTGATGTTGGTTCTGTCTCTGTGTTCATGGTTAACTGGTATAATCCTATGCTTTGAAGATGCATGATCATCTTCTCCTTCCATGCAAAGAAATTGTATGGTGTAAGAATGAATTCTTTTGGAAATTCCATTTTTCCGTTGTCTTCAATATTTGGCAGGGATGATTTTAAGGATGAAAATGTATTTTAAAATGTACAAACCTTGGCAAATTCTACTAATCCTTCATATGCCAACTATAAAAAAATTGGCAATATTTTTGTAAAAATGTTCAAATTTCTAAGGATTTTATATAGTTTGTATAAACTTTTGGTGATTTTTAAGGTAAAATAATTTTATCCTATAGAATTTGGGTGAATCGTTTTTAGAATAGTGAATTGTTTTTGGGAAAAACCATGGAAAATTATCCCATGAGAAAAATTTATCCCCTAAAATCATCACTGATATTCAAGACCTGCAAAAAATAATATGGTGTGTCTTTTCCCTAGTATTCCATCGGCTCTAATACCATGTAAATGTGTTGAACCTGCACATAATAGATCTAGCTAGGAATTGACATACACAGATGCAGAGAAAATATGAGAAAAGAGAAGCAGAAGAGAAAGAATGGAAGAATTCTCATTAACAAAATGAATGAATGATAATTTACACATGATATACTTTATATAGCTCAACTAATGCACATTAGAGGAGAAGCCAATGCACCATTGTGGTGCTATAGAGTGATCTGGACAAACACCAACAACTACGGGAGTAAACTGCCACCTAGTCTAGTCTCTCGGGAAATTACGGGAGTGAATGCCCACCTAGTCTGAGTTAACTAGTCTATCGGTCTTCAGTTAAATGACTAAAATAGAGTGAAGTGAGGAGGATATCAAGGAATCATGAGTAATGTGCTAGTATGGTGATGATCCCAAGGACAATGTGCATTAGTTGTTGATAATCCCGATGTTGCATGGTGATAATCCCAATGTGGCATCTAGACTCCACTCAACTGATCAAACTGAAGTGTGAATTGAAGAGAATATTCTCCCTAAACTATAGGAGACTAAATAATGACTAATAAACATAGGGAAAACCATAGGAAAAAGAAATTATAGGTGTGTGTGAAGTATCTTCAACAATATTAGGTGACCATTCCCCCAGTTGGGCCTCTCTTTGTACAAGTGTAGAGAATATTAGATATAGGTACAAGGCATGTGATATAGGAAAATACATGTCACGCACAAGTTTCATCCTCAATAATGTATCATGGCCAACCCATCTCTCATTGATCTCCTTGGAAGTCTTCAAATATAGAAGATCGAGGGGGTGGTTGTGGGTTTTATATTGAAAACCAACAAGTGGTTGCAAGTTGGGTATGAAAATCATTTGACCGCTTACTTTTCTCCCTAGAAAAAACATGACTAGGCTTAAATGTGGTGTTTTTGAAGAAATTTCTTAAGTGAAACTCATGACTTTGACATAATAAAATCATTAGGTTCTCTTCAAGGCCTAGGGTGACAAGCACAAATGTATCTAAATTGATAAAATGAGTTGCAACAAGTATAGATTACCTTGAGTTTCTTGCTACACTCCTCACTTCGAGTTCCTTGATCTCTCCCTTATCCACCCTTGCTTGGTTAGAAGAAGTGAATATACTCATGATCATATTGTGGAAAGAGGATAATGGACTCTTTCTCTCCTAGGATTTCAATCTACACGTGTTGATGCCCAACACTACAACAATGATATGACAAAGGACTCTTAAATTCCTCTCCACCGGAGTGAGGACTCTTAATACTCAATTCTTAAGTATGATATTAGGTGACCATTCCCCCAATTAGGCTTCTATTTATATGAGTGTAGAGAATCTTAGAGATATGTTCAAGGCATGTGAACTAGGAAAAAATAGGTCATGCACAAGTTCCATGCTTAATAATGCATCATGGCCAACATATCTCTCATTGATCTCCTTGGAACTCTCCGAATATAGAAGATTGAGGGGGTGGCCACGGGTTTTGTATTGAAAACCAATAATATCCTACAAGTTGAGTATGAGAAACATGTGGCTGGCCACTTTTATCCCTAGCAGAAACATGACCAGGATCACATGTGGTGTTTTTTAAGAATTTCTTAAGTACAACTCATGATTTTGACATAATAACATCATTAGGTTCTCTTCAAGGCCTAGGGTGACAAATACAAGTGTAACAAATACACATAGTTGTGCTAAATATGAATGTTTGATTGTCTAACAACAGACTCACGTGACGCCTTAAAACCCAATGAATACCCATGAGCTAAAAAATATGATAACATCCTAGAGGAATGTGGTTCTCTATCATCCCACATCCCAAATTCTACAGATGTAAATTGAAGGTAACTATGTACTACCTAGACTACCCTTGTCTTCCACATGAAGTTTACCAGAAATGAACCAAAAAGAGAAATAGTTAGGCTAGTGTTTGAAAATATTCCACTTTCATCCATCATTGATGAGCCAAAAAAAATATGAGCCTAGGCCCTACTCCCAAATCAAATGTGAAGTGTGGGAATGTACTAATGAACTACTCCCTCTTAAGTATTGACCTACCCTCATGAATTCCTTATGCCAGTTGTCAATGAATCTTGGATTCCTAACAAACTCTGGATTATAATTTATGAATAAAATTAAGGGATACATGATGTGGTTATTCTCCCATTTATCCTTATTTTTCTGGCCTCCAAGTGAGAGGCTCCATTATCTAACTTCTCAACTCAATGATTCCTAGATCTTAGAATGTGGAAGAAATCAACCCTTACAAACCTCTTTACCTTAGATTGGATTCTAGAGATGAGCCTTGCTAACTCGAAATTTGGTGGAGTGGAGAAGTTTCACATATGTCTTATAATGATTGGAGAGTCTCCAATAACAATCAGGCTCCCAATATTCCTTGAATCAAGGATCTTGAGTCCTTAATAAAGGACATGAGCTTCATCTTTATTATTTTTCACTTCACCTATACCCCATTTAAAAATAATTTCTTGATGTCCACTAGGATCTATGGTGATCCCCCCTACACCTACACCCCTATGTTTCCTTTTGATTCCCCATCAAAGAAAAGAAAATACACATTATGAGATGATTCCAATCTTTGGAATTCATCTTCTTCCAAATTAATTTTCCATGATGTTTCAATTGTCATTCTTTTAATTGAGCTTCTCGGTTGCAATAAACCTCCTAGAAATATGTCTTGGAGCCAATCCCTTTCTTCCTACTTCAACACCAACATGTTATATTCTTTGATTCCTCTAGCATGGATATCCAATTAGAAGGCCATATAATTTTATATCTATAGATATAGGATTGGAATCCTATTTATAAGAAGGTGATCTGTTTCTTGTGAGCCATATATTCCAATAGATAAAAATTGGCATTGTAATCCAATCTCTTTTGAGAATAGGTTCATTCAAAAAATTCCCAATATATGTTTTGTGGCAAGTTGTGAACATCTCCTGCCAAGAATGGGGATGCACAAGTCTACTTTCAATTTCCCTAAACTCATGATTTCATACTTGCTTGGTATAAGGACAATAAAAGAAGAGATGGAAATGGGTTTCCTCTGAATTCTGACACAAAGAACATCTTGACGGACCTTTGATTCCTCTTTTTTCAAGAGTTTCTAAAGTTAGAAGTCTCCCATGTACTGTGATATGGTAAAGAATATTTACTTTTGGTATTCCATCCCCTTTCAAAATATAATTTCAAAAATTAGACTTTGGAGGTAACAAAATTTCCAATAATTGAAATTTGTAGCCTAGATTAACCACATACTCATTGCATTTGAGACCCCAACCCCTCTAGTCATGTTTTAGTTTTCAACACGAGCACAATTACAGATATGAATAAAAGGAGCATCCAACTAGGGAGAAAGAAAATCTAGAGTTGAAATTGTCTTCTATTCCAACCACATGTTTTCCAATGTGTTATCCCAAAGAGAAAGGTCAAACAACATTTTAAGAATTTTGAGAAATCATCCATACTCTGAGTTATAAAAGTTATAAATTGTGCATGAGTGGGGGTACTATCCTCCTATATTTTGATCATATTACCATTACCAAACACCCAATTCAAATGAATATGGAGAATTGGTGTTGCTTCTCTACATAGCTTCCATATGGACAATCCTCTATACTCATTGATTAAGGGATTTTTTCCTTGTGACCTTGGGTCAAGTCACAATAGAGCAAGAACAAATTTCGAATACAAAACCTACCCTCATCTATATCAATGCATACAAAAAATAACTACTTTTATAAAGAGAGAGAGATAAATAAAGAAGGAGAGGCCTCGTACCTTGAATCCTTCGTTTGATGTCGATCCCCAATCTCTCTTGTTGAAGCACTCTTGATCTCTGTTGGAACTAGCCTGCAATATGAAACCAAGAATAAGATACTGCAAGGTATTTATACATTCAAATAGCATATATTATGTGCATAGATTTAGATATACATGAAATACATTAGCATATAACATTAAAATGAACCAATAAACACAAAATATGAGGGAAAGAGAACTCTTCTATTAACAACAATGTGATAAAGGTACTTATAACCCAATTCAACTTTCGGTATTGGTTTAGAGCCAACTACCCTGGGTTCCTCCAAAGACCTTCAAGTATCAAATCAATGGTGAGGCTCTTCCTTAGATAGCTCAATATGGATAGGAACAGACCTTGTATCTATATAGAGAAGGAAGGAACAATGGAAAAGGAGTTTCCAGGTATGGGATGCTACTTAGAGAATGAAGGGATATAAGGAAGCTTGTTGAATTCTACCATCATTATCTTTCACCTTGATTCTTTGTCTTAATCCATTCCACCAATGGTGCATTTATACTATCCTTGAGAGGTTTAGGAGGTTGAATTTATTTTGGTACGGGCTTAGGGAGGTTGGGAAATGATCCCAACCGAAAACACCGCCCAGAAATGTGGAATTATTTTACTTTTCACATTTTTTGAGGGTATCCATGGGTTGTAAGCTAGAAAGGCGTGGATGTTTGTGTGTTACACAAAGGAAACCTATGGATATAATAAAAAGTCACATTTGTAAAGTGAATTTGATGAGGGAAGTTGGGATTTTGATTAGAAAGCTAGGGAAAAGGGTTGGGCCATGTCACAAATGCATATATATGGCAATTTGTGTTATAACAGATGTCCCCTAATGTGTGAGGTCAAAAGGGAAAGTGATGGTCGAAACACATTATAAATATGAAAGGAGTGGATTAAATGAAAGAATATATGAAGGTTCCCAAGACAACTTATTCAAAAACATAAACCTTCAACCAAAATCAATTAAGAGTATTATTTATCCCAAGTCGGGTATACCCATACTCATGAGTGATGTAAGTATGGATGCCAAATCAAGTGTGTTGTGGGTCCATGGAATATATGAAAGTATGAATAATGACCATGGCCAAGAACAATAATCAGTGGATCCATGTGATATATATAAATTAGAAAACATGGCCACGAGGAATACACAGTGGATCCATGTCAAAGTAGAACATAGGCACGAAGAGATACAGAATGAAGTTATGTCTCAAAATAAAGAACAAAGGATACCTGGGACCAATAGAGTGAACAAACTAATTCTCTGCAACTACCAATGTATATGGAGTGGTACAATGTGTCAGGTAAGAGCACAAAATATGTAATTCTCGTACTTCACCCAAAGTCTTCAAAATGATCTATGGTCATACGAGTCTACACTATGTGAATAGATATGTTGAAGTCAAACATAGTGAGAAACTGTTTGATTACCGATCATTGATGTATCCTATTAAAAAAAATGATATAAACCATCGATGATGATAATGGGTGTCAAGTTACCATGGTACAATCTAACAAGTGTGAATAAATGAGTTGATGTCAAACACCTGCTAGAATCTATCGAGCAGGGAACATTGATGTATTCCCACTGTCAATAGCGAGGGAACCTACCACTAATGAATGCAATCCCCAAGGTACAAAATATGAATCAAGATCCCTATACCAGAGCAAGATCAGATGAGTTCGATAGGAAGATATCCATTGGAAGGAAGGAAAGTTATCCTCCATCATCCAACATGAGGGGTAGTAGAAGGCCAAATGTTTGGAAGGACTTGGATGAAAATATTGTAAGGACCACACGAAGGTACAAATATGACATGTACCAGATGGAAATAGTGCATGCCAAACACACTCTGAATAGTATCCAATGATGAAGACTACTGACAAAGAATAGGAATCCACTAATGGGGTCGAATGGAAACCAAGGTACTACACGCATCCCTATGTGTGATGATTATTGTATACATTGAACACAAGGGAAACCACTCAGTTAACGACCAATGATGGTTGTCATATGCTGAGCACAAGGTCACCTATCAATAATTGAAATAGGCCCAGGGTGCAAATCTAGGTTATACTCTTAGAGAAATGTGTCAGAGTCGATAAGATAAGACCTGCCAACAAGAAGTCAATGGGGACCTTCTATACTAGCATGAGTAAAGGAAAAATATACTTTTGATGATGAGACAAAATTGAGGGACTCGGGAAAGCCAACTTGAAAGGTCAGAGACTTACTATAGAATGGGTGACTCAAGATAAAACTTCCCTTGAAAAAAAACATGACACATTATGTGACTTAGGCAACATGACTGTAAATTGGGATACATTTTTGATACAGGAGGCATAAAAAAATGCTCCATATAGTTGGAAAAATAACCAACTAGGGGAGATTATACTCAAAACGAGAAAAGTCTCTTAAATCCATTCTGGACCCAAAATGATGAGATACTGACTCAATATTGTGCTTTGTTCAAGGGAGAAAATGCTGCTTCCAACAAAAGAGATAAATGGTTTTCTCCCAATTATTATTTTTTTTATATTTTTGTCTTTTTCATATTATTAAAGCTTTAAAAAGAATAAAAGAGTGTTATAGTACAATGGAGGAAACGAGTGTCGCAGGCAAGAAAACTAGTTCGAAAGAGAAAGGAACATACATATTCTCAATGTAAGGAAAGCATGTGTAGGATAAGGACACTCAAGGAATGTTTCCTCTAGGGTTAATGTGTCAAGCCACAAAGTCATAAATTGCAAGGACGATCCTAAGGAAAAATGAAATGAGAAACGTATAATGTGAAAATGCATGGAGGGGAAAATATAACCTATGTGTCAGTTTCGAGATCATTAACTATCAGAATGGATAGACATGGAGCGAAAAGGTACCAAAGAAAAATGTATCCAAATTCCTATATATAAGACCAAAAACACTTACCTAGAAGTTAATAAGTCCAATATAGAAACCTCTGATAAAAACAAGTATTATGGGATACAGAACTTAAAAACAAGAAACCCTAAAAATACAATATCCACATAGTACTGCAAAACCTTACAAATTATGCATAGAAGTTCTCCAGGTAGAGCCCATTTCTAGGATCAATCCAAGGGTTTCTTTGGTAACCATACAGTAAATCTTCTAGTTCAGGAGGAGGTCAAAGATCCATGATCATATATTCAAGGATGGCCTCATCTTAAGGAAACTCAACACCCATGAAACCAGGGATCGATAGCTCACAAAGAATAGGGATCAAGTTCCTACAAAAAACAATACCATTCTCAAGAGGAAACACCATATTACTCAGGCCAATAGAGGGAAGCAAGGCCTCCCATGCCCCCATCAGATAAAACACCTGATCAATTTCTAAGACCTTGTCTCAAGAAGGTGAATGTAACTGTAAAGGATCCTTCTTAGGATAAATTGAACACTGAAGATAAGATGCCACATAATTCACCCGTGGTGGAGAAGAGTCTACTCGAACACTAGAAACACACAAAGAGGAAATTTGAGGTAAAACAGAAATAGGATGGAGATGATTGGATGAAATATGATCAATAGTGGCAATGCTTCTGTTGTGAGGGAAATGGATGACACAAGAGAGTGTAGACACCACAACATTCATCACATACACATAATCGTGCCCAATAAGTAAATTAAAGTCTAAAGGCAGTGGTACCACTAACAAATCGACTAGGACAATCTTCCCACCTAACATGATAGACAACTGAGAAAGAATATTTTGTTGAAAGATAGCAGCTCACTGGTAGTTGCCACAAGCTTGGGAGAACCCAAATATTTCCAAGCTAAGGCTTATTAAAGACTTGCACAGCATCTACAATACTTCAACGAATTACTAATGAATTAACTCCAACAATTATCTAGAAAGGATCAGAAGAAGGAAGGAAAGGCTCTACAATATCATTCCAATCAAAGGAACCCATCCTAGGACTCAAAGGCAACGTACTCGAAGAGAGTGGAATCCCCCCTTGTTCAGAAGGGATTGAACTGGAAATGATAAGGACATGGTCAAAAGACACATTACTCCCTAAAACAAGAGTGGTATTGGTTGAATATTACATCAGCAAGATCACCTCCTTAGACTTGTCACTCTCCAAGAGAAGAGTGGGATCGACCAAATATTGCATCAACGTGACCACTTCCTCAACCACTGGTTGAATAAGATGAAAGACAATATGGTGAAGAGATGCATCACCCCCCAAAATGAGAGTGTTATCAACTGAATATTGCATCGGCATGACCACTTCATCAACCAATGCTTGAATATATTGTTGGGAAACCGAAGATGACTCAGAACTAGAAGGGCTTTCAGACAAATAACACACCTCTCATACCACATCAATAGTAGGGCACAGATGAGTAAGGTGATCTCCTTTACAAAGCTTAGAATGGAACTTGGGCTTACGTCTTATACATATAGGTTTCTCAACCATATCAATTCCCCCAATGTGACTTGTAGTGGCTGGTGGGTTGCCCCCAACATGACTTGTAGTGGCCAGGTGTTGATCTCCAACATGTCTTGTAGAGGTTGGTGAAATTTGTCTAGTATGAATAATAGTGACTAGACTCATTCCCCCAGCATGAATTGCAATAGATGGTTACTTGTATTCAACATGACTCGTAGAGGTTGTTGAAAAATATCCAACATGACTAGAAGAGGTTGGTTTTTCACTTCCAGCATGACTAGTAGAGGTTGGTTCCTGAACTCTAGTATGAATTACAAGGACTAGGCTCTTGCCCCCAACATAAATTATAGTGACTGGGTGTTTTTCTTCAACATGAATTACAGAGGTTGATGACCTATCTCTAACATGACTCATAGATGTTGGTGACTTGCTGCCAGTATGAATTGTAGTGACTGGAATTATGCTTCCAACATGAATAGCATAGGTTGGTCGCTTGCCCCCAACATAATTTGCAGAGGCTGGTGAAAGTTCTCCAAAATGATTAGCAGAGGTTGGTGAATTACTCTTCTTACTCTTCCTCTTCCTATTCCTTTTAGACTTCTGGTTACCAGTAGCATGACTATTAAGAACCTGAACACTGAATACAAAAGCACCACAACAGATGTACAAGAACAATATGCAAAATCTTCTTTATTACTATCAAACCCTTAGGGTAGGGCAACACCATACAATGGATCCTATTATGGAAGGGGTCCTCTCCTGTNGTGAGGCTATCTATGAGGCTGACTGTGAGGCCATGTACAAATGCATCCAATCTGTCATCCAATGTGTGAAACAATTGGGCTTTGAATGATTCAAGAATATCTTTCAGGGTTTGAGAGGAAATATCCATCTAAGAACCCTATGAACTCTTCGGTCCTGCATCTGTCACGAAAAAATCCAAAACATAGACCCAATAAGTTTCGGCAGAAAATCGCGGCTTTTTCTAGAAAAACCCTAAAAAACTGTTGAAGTTAAAATGCTCATAACTTCACTTCCCGAACTCCATTTGGGCTGAGTTTTTTTCTGAAATTGGGTGAAATTGTGATAGGAACTCAGATATGTAATTTATTTGGGCAAATTTGGACTCCAAATTCTACAGAAAAAAACAATTCTCGCTGCCGTCCACGGAAAAAATCCTGAAAAATTTGTAGATTTTAAAACTTCAATATCTTGACTTCCCGGACTCTGTTTCAGACGATTGTTTTTTTCAAATTGGGTGTTTTTCTGAGAGGAACTCAGAAATACAACCCGTTTCTGCAAATTTTTCACAAAAATATACCAAAAACTTCAAGAATGTCGCGGCCCTCTTTTTTCTGCTCCGAAAAAAAAAATCTGCAAAAATAAAAATATTTGCCCACAATGTCTGCCCAAGGAAAGTGCTCTGATACCACTTGTTAAGAACCTAAACAATGAATACAAAAGCACCACAACAGATATACAATAACAATATGCAAAATCTTCTTTATTACTATCAAACCCTTAGGGTAGGGCAACACCATACAATGGATCCTATTATGGAAGGGATCCTCTCCTGTTCATTTGCCTCTTCGAGGGGGCATCCTCCTATTGAGATACCACTCCAAATACAATACTTCTCTTAATGTCTAATTACATTGCTTGAATCCCTTTATATAGTGCTACCATCACCTAAGAACACTCTAGAGGAGGAATCTTCTAGAAGTAGAACCTTCTAAGAAGTCCTCTTACATTTACTATATCTAATTACTCATTTATTATATCTAACTACCATAGTGGGCCTTATTTAATAATATAGTGGACCTAGTCCACCTTACATTGAATGACCTCCACTATTATCACTATGGGCCCTCTGCGCCCGCCCACTACCTCTCTAGCTACCTTACATTTTATTATCACTATGGGCCCTCTGTGCCCCCCGACTACCTCTCTAGCTACCTTACAATGACTTTCACCAGAAGATGGAGAAGGAGAAGGAGTAAACTTGGTGGATTTAGAAGGTGAAGGATAAAAATCCGTACAATGCGCCTGACATAAGGTGCTTATCTAAGAAGCAATAAGAGAATTCGATACATTTGGAGTGGTCCACAACCAAAATGATAGTCCTACATTCAACCTAGGAATGTTCAAAGTGGCCATCAAGGGGGCACCAATGTTTCCAAAGAAAGGAAAAGAACAAGAATTCCCTTGGGCAGGGGTCCCTTGGTTGGTATCCTCTAGAACATTGGCCATAAATTTGTTATGCACAGGTTAATCCATTATGGGATTGTTCATGTCCATAAAAGTCTCACGCACTGATTCTGATGAACTAGTGGTATAAAAACCCACTCATGCTAGGGGGTGGCTCCACACGTTCAAGAGAATGAGGAGGGGTCCTTCCCAACCAGTGGAGTGATTGGTCAACCACCCTAAATAAATGATCCAAAAGAGGTGATATTGAAACAACCTAAGGCCAACTATACAAAGCAACACTCTAATAAAAAATCCTAAGAGAAACCTCGCAGGAAAACACCTTCTCCAAAACTTCAACCTAGGTGGATGAGGTCCTAAGTCTAAAATAATGAAAAAGTGGAAAGGGACCTTTCGAAGAAAGGAATGGATTGATTAAGTCATGTGGACCAATGAACGAAGGAGTGAGAATAAGTTATCCTGACCTCCACTAACCAGCCTTATCCGGTGCAAGCACCCATGCTTCGCAGGTCACCCTCCAATAGTACTGAAAAGTGTGATACAAAATCTACCCAGGTACCATTACAAGCCCCCACAGTCACCTCTGAGATCCCTAGGAAAAGTGATTGTTACAAGGGAAAAACTCTCTATGGCCAGGGTAAACCACAACATATAGGTATGACTGCAGAAATCAACTCAATTCCAACATATGATATATAAACTAATGCGCAAGAGAGATAAGAAAGAGGCCTACCTCATCCAAAAGTTTGATGATGTCCACCGTTGAGCACTTCAACCCAAAGCTTTATACCTACAACAATTTCTCAACAAACAATCAGAGCAAGAATATAGTGATAATATAAAAGGTTAGCACATTAGATATCATAATCCATTAATAAACATAAAAAACATTCCCATGGATAATAATCATATATTTACACGATATCAATAGGACGGGAAATGAGTATTTCTATTAATAAATGATCAATAGAAGTGACAACATTACAAACTTTGGTGTCGGAACGGTTCGAAACCAAGAAACTAAGTTCCTTCCATCTAGGCCTCCACCACTTCAATTCTCCACCAAAGGCAAGCTCATAGAAAGGAGACAATGAGGTTCTCCAACAATAAGGGAAGAGCTTGGGGGATGAACATTGTGTTCAGGCTTAAAGGGAAAAGGGATGCAGACTCAATATGAAGTAGTAATTTCTCCAGAGTAACTTTTCTCTCAAAGTTGAATGCTTTCTCCTCTTTTCCATAGCTCAGAATTGGCTCATTTATAGCCTTCAAATGGAACTGAAGGGCTGAGTTGGAACGTTTCTAGTATATGGAAGGCCAAGGATCAGAGATCTCATGTCGTGACATGGATACCCGACTCCATTTTTGGATTTTATGGTACAAATCCCGATGTACGCAGGTTGTAGTGGAGTAGCCTACGTATACACATGCTGTATAGTAGGCAAGGTGCGTACATGTGGAAAAAATTGTATTTTTAGCTCTGGATTCATCAAAAAGGGATGCTA
The DNA here is from genome assembly GCA_032191745.1 of Picea mariana. Classification (NCBI taxonomy): domain Eukaryota; kingdom Viridiplantae; phylum Streptophyta; class Pinopsida; order Pinales; family Pinaceae; genus Picea; species Picea mariana. The sequence continues at coordinate 497,772 of JASDQU010104021.1, forward strand.
AGTCTACATAGGGAAATGGAAAAATGCACTCTGTGAAAGATTGCATAGTGTGAGGCAAATCTTGCTATAACATATGCCCTCTAATGTGTGAGATCAGAGGAGTACCTGTGATGGCCAAAATACATTATAAACAACCCAGAAGTGGAGTGATGGGGACCCAGCTGGAAAGACTGGTTGCTCATTACATTCTGTACTAACTTTACATACATGGTTGCCAATAGAATACACTACATATCCATGTGGAAAATATACCAAACAAGTGTCTGTGGCCATGAATAGGAAAATACAAATGCGAATATATGCCACAAGCTTTCATAGTCATGAACAAGGCCCAATAGAACCAGTCTCAAAACCAATCTGAAGATATCTGTATACAATGGAGTACAATCTAATCTCCCATGATCACTGAAGTAATATAGATATTGGTCCAATGAAAAGGAAGCAACAACTTGGGAAGTTGTGGCCACATAGTGATGTCTTCAAGTCTTCTATAATATCCGCCAAAGGTGTAAGTCTACATCATGTGAATAAAGGCATTGAGGTAGAACACAATGAGACATCGTTTGATTATCGGTCACTGAGGTATATCGTTAACAAATGCAAGACAACCTACCAATAATGAAAGTACATATCAAGGCACCAAGTACATTCCTACAAGTGTGAATAAAGGAGTCGGTGTCGAACACCTAAGGAATTCGTTGATCAGGAGACATTGATGTATTCCCATCTGTCAATGGAGAGAGAGCCTGCCACTAATGACTGCAAGCCTCAAGGTACTCATAAAACTCTAGGTCCCATATCTAGAATAAATGAGATGAATTCGATGGAAAGAGACCCGCTGAAAGGAGAGCATTAAGGCATCTCTCATCAGTCATCATGAGGAACAAAATAGGAGGTTCATAATTTGGTGGAAATCAGATGAAGAAAATGTTCATGAACCAATGACCCTATGCATCTTTCATGTGTTCCAAGTGCAAGTGATACACGAAAAAGACCCTCTGAATAGCAACCAATGATGAAAAGTACTGACAAAGGGGAGCAAACCACCAATAAGGCTAATGGAATCCAAGACACTTCACGAATCCCAAAGTGTGAATAGAGGTCTTGTCATTGAACACAAGGGAAACCACTCAGTCAACGACCAATGATAAATGTTGATTGTTGGATTCAAGGTTACCTACCAATGATGAAAGTAGGGCCAGGGTGCATGATAAGACCACAGTATCATGTGACTTTGAGACAAATTGATGGTATGGTCGACATGCAAAGTCAAGAGTTTTGAGGAGTGGCCGACACAGGTTGATAGACTTCCTTTGAACAAGAGCATGAGACATATGGTATACTCCGGCAGCATAGAATCAATGATGTAACCATGAGATTGCGGAGGCATCAATAATTTTCTCCATATGGATTGGAAGAGTAACCAGTCGGTAGAGAAGACTCTGTAATGAGATCATCTTCCTAAGGCCATGCTAAACCCAAAATTATGGTGACAAAGGAACTCAATAACTTTGTGCTCTGTTCAAAGGCGACACGACTGCTGCCAAATATAATATGGTACTCCCTTCCCACCCACTTTTGTTTTTCATAACAAATGAATGCTATGGTACAGAGGAGGAACCAAGTGTTGCAAGTATGAAAAACTAGTTCTAGCAGTGGAACGTACCTATGCTCATTGCAAGGAAATGCATGTGGGAGAAGGACACTTGGGGTGATGTTCCCTCCTGGGTATAGGGTGTCAAATTGTGAAGGATAAAAACAAGGCTCTTCTTGGTTGAGGATGCAAAACTATTGAGGCAACGGTTTATAACGCAAAGCAAGAACTGGCTAAAGGCTGAATACTGCAAGCAAGGGCACAAGACACAATCACAAATTGACGCCAAAAAATGTCCTTTTTTTATGTATTTTAGTCTACTTGGTGTGAAAAAGGGGTAAACTTGTGCCAAATAGATGTCATTTCTAGTCCAATTTACGAGTGTGAAAGAGACAAGTTCTCTCAGAAATATTTTCTCTTTTTGAAAGCGAGTCGGAAAAGAGCTTAACTAAGACTCACGACCTTTAAGGTCCACTTAAACGAGTGTGAAAGGGACAAATCACTTGGAAATATTTTTAGGTATTAGACAAGTCATAAAAGAGATTAACCTAGACTCGTGAATGTTGTTCTAATCAGCATGTAATGGGGGAGGCCAAGGCTCCCATATCAGCCTTCTACAGAATGTTAGTGTCTTATGAATAGCCGACCAAATCTTGGGAAAACCCAAAGCTCTCAAAGTCGAGGAAGATAAAGTGATAATGGAGTATACAATCTTCATGATGGTTCAAATAATGTTTCTTACTAGAAAATACATAGGTGGGGGTACGGGATACCCCACAAGGTCGTCCCAGTCGAAGGGAATCTCTTTAGGACTTGGAGGGAGAGCACTCGAGGAGAGAATAAATCTTTCTCATTTAGAAGGGGTATGATAAGGAATGTTGATGACATGACTGAAGGTTTCATCACCCTCCACAAGGAGAATGGGATCGACCATAGATTTCACTGGTATGTCCACCTCTTCAATTCTAGGTTGAAGAGGATGCATGGTAACAGGGATAGGGGACACATCACCCTCGATGACGGGGTTGCGTTTAGGAGAGGATAGAACCGTGTCGATCGAAGGAGGCACAGGGTGTGGGGAAAAAACAAATGTCTCAGAATATGAAGGGCCCATAAGAGAGATCCATACTTCCGGTATCTCGACAGTAACCAGAGATAAACGAGTTAGGTGATTTCCTTCACAATTCTTGCAAAGGAATTTAAGCTTACGTCTAAGACATCTAGGCTTCTCGATGCCCCCAACATCGTTCACAATGGCTGGTGACATGCTCTAGACATGAATGGCATAGGTGAGAGAGTCATATCCTACATGATGAACAGAGGTGGGAGATGTGACATTGTTTTGATTTGTGGTGAATAGAGTGGTGCCCCCAACATGATTGCCAGAGGTTAAGTGTAGGTTGTCAACATAATTTGCAGAAGATGTTGACCCATCCTCGACATGACTGGAAAAGGTTGGTGATGGAGCACCAGTACGACTGACAGTGATCAGGCTAGTGGTGAATGGAAACATTTGATGCCAAGGTCTAGGGAAAGATTGGATTTGAAACATTGCAGGCTAGGAAGGATCCTAGTGTACCCCCTATCCCTACCCAGAAAGGTGGTATCCTCCGCCAAAGTGGTCCGAAGAGGCTTGTACTGGTATCATCACTGAATTCTGGGAGGAGACCGAAGTATGGTAAGAATTATTTGAGTGAGGATATATGTTTCCCCCTTGTGAAGGGGTCCCATAAAGAGGGTAACCCAAACCGTAAAACTGGTTCTCCCCATACGAAATACCTGAGGGTACATGCAGACCTGTCATGGGAAAAGTATTCGAAGGAAATGACATGGCAGACTTAGAATACATGGATGGAGTGTAATAAGTGGAATAAGCACCCATCTGAGCACTGGCTCCTGAAGAAGCATAGCTAGTATTGGATCCATAAGAGGGAAGGTTCCAGCCTCCCATAGGGACATGGCTCATATCAAATGAAGAAGTAGGCATTGGAGCCATGGTGCCCCCAGATCTAATGCTAGGATTCACATACATGGGTTAGGGAGAGGATTGCATGGGTGAAGGCATATCAACAGAAAAATGAATAGAGACCCAAGGCACAGACTGAGTGTTATAGTTATGCATACCATTGTGAAAAGTGGAAGGGTCTGTCCCCATGAAATGAGTAGGCATCATGGGGTGGGTAGCAGTAAATGAGGGAGCAAAAGAAACTCCACTATCCATGATAATGAAACTCAATATAGAATCCTAAGGCCAACTAGTAGTCAAAGAGCATACCAAAAGTCAAATGACCAATATGCATGCAAATGGGCTAAAGTGGCTGAGTGGCCTCCTTCCCTAAATAAGGTACGTTTCATCCAAGAGAGACTTGAGACTCCCCGCTAAAGATTAGAGGTAAAATAATCATTTATAGGGGCCCTTGTGGGCTTAACCAATAGTTGGTCAGACCCCCCCGAGAGAGGTAATCCTCCATAAAGGATGTGTGTTGTCCGACCCCTATCTGACCCAGGGTACTAGCATAATAACCCCTGCAAGTAACCTATGAGATACCTAAGTCAAGAAACTAATAAACCACTGTATAATTGATGCATAGGCGAGTAGTAGTAAGTCTGAATCACCGTATGGGAAGGGTATCAAAGCCTGAAAACTTAAAGGCATCGCCTCTCACGGAGGTATGGGCACTAGCAAGATACCCAGATACAAATAAATCCACAGAAATATCTCTGACGCTAGACGAGTATTCAGGGGATATCCCTTCAACCAACTTTGCGCAACCTTGTGATTAACTCCGATGTGAGTGGAGCCTCCTGATCTTACCCAATTATACAATGGACTTCTCAACTCCCTTTCTCAGACACATATGTTGATTTAATTTCCTTGGAGAAGTTTACTCACAAAATCCTATTCCAAGGCACTAAATCCTAGACTAGTTTGTGCACCCTAGAAAATACAATCATGACTAATCAATTTTAATTTAAAGCGTAAATTTTATTGGCCATTATTACTCAAAAAGGTATGGAAGTGAAACGCATGATGTTATGACTATGCAAGAAAAGTAAATGTGAATATAATGCAAAGTCTAACTTTAACTTTTCAATGAATGATATGCTTATAAAAACAATGCAATTTTCAATCTCAACTCTGTAATTCAGAAGTAAAATGCAATCCTTCACTAAATGCACTAAGCTAATGATAAGGATTCAAAAGACAAAAAATGCCAAGCAATGCAAAATGCCTATTTTTTTGTATTTTCAATATACTAAAAAGAAAATGCATGGACTGATAAGGAACCTGATATATAAATTTTATTGTGTATAAATGAAATAACTCAAGCAAAATACCAAGCAACAAAGCACACAACCCAAAGTACAAGGACAATCAAAATGAAAAGATGAGAAATACTCTCCCCAAAAATTCAACTCCAGACAGGCTTCCTGTCATCCTAGAGACTCTTAACAGGCACTACAAAGACCTAAGAAGGCTGAAAAATCATCAAATCCCACCCAATAATCACCAAACCAAGAAAACAAGTAAGGAAAGAAGGTGTATGCGATTGTTTAGGAAAACAGAGCATATATACGCAGCTTGCAGTGAGACAACTAGAGTATGTACATGACTGTCAGGGAAAAAGCACGTATATGATTTGAAACAAGGCCAAGCAAAGGACAAAGGCTTAAAACTCATACCTAGAGTGAACAAAATATGTCAAGAAGTGATACGACAAGAAACAAAAATGAAAGAGAGCAATGCAAGGAGAAAAAGTACTTCAACCCTTAGAAAGAAGATCTATCCCCAATATGGCTTCCAATTCTGTTACGAGGGAAAAAATCTCTATGGCCAGGGTAAACCACAACAGACAGGTATGACTGCAGAAATCAACTCAATTCCAACATATGCTATATAAACTAATGCGCAAGCAAGATAATAAAGAGGCCTACCTCGTCCAAATGTTTGATGATGTCCATCGTTGAGCACTTTGACCTAAAGCTTTATACCTGCAACAAGTTCTCAACAAACAATTAGAGCAAGCATATAGTGATAATATAACAGGTTAGCATATTAGATAACATAATCCATTAATAAACATAACAAACATGCCCATGGATAATAATCATATATTTGCACGATATCAATAGGACGACAAAGGAGTATTTCTATTAATAAATGATCAACAAAAGTGATAACATTACAGACTTCCTTGTCGGCATGGTTCGGAAGTAAGAAACTAAGTTCCTTCTAGCTGGGCCTCCACCACTTCAATCCTCCACCAAAGGCAAGCTCATAGAAAGGAGACAATGAGGTTATCCAACAATAAGGGAAGAGCTTGGGGGCTTAACAATGTGTTCAGACTTAAAGGACAAAGGGATGCAGACTCAATATGAAGTAGTAATTTCTCCATAGTAACTTTGGTCTCAAAGTTGAATTCTTTCTCCTCTTTTCCATAGCTCGTAATTGGCTCATTTATAGCCTTAAAATGGAACTGAAGGGCCGAGTCAGAACATTTCCAGTATATGGAAGGCCAAGGATCAGAGATCTCCTGTCATGACATGGAAACCCGACTCCATTTTTGGATTTTCTAGCACAAATCCCGATGTACATGAGCTGTAGTGGGGCAGCCTGTGTATATGCATGCTTTATAGTAGGAAAGGTGCATACATGTGGAAAATTTTATATTTTTATCTTTGGATTCATCAAAAAAGGATGCTAAGTATGCATAGGGAATAGGAAAAAGGACCTTTGTGCAAGATTGCATAGGGTGAGGCAAATCTTGCTATTACAGTCACTAAGTTCACCAACTCCCAGTCAACATCCAGGGGGTACAGTCGATAATCGAGATCGAATGTATGGGAAGGGTAGTTAAGCCTGAAACATTGAAAGAACCACCTCTCATGGAGGTATGGGTACTAATGAAACCCCCAATATACAACCTATCCATTATGCTCAGTTAATCTTTGGAGGGGTCTCTAATCGGATCTCCTTTATGAAACCTCGTGTTTAGCTCCTGTGTTAGAGGAGGATCTCATATATACTTATACAATAGTTGGATTTGAGACTCTCCCTAGATTGTAATCCTATGTTCATTTTCAATGGCCTTGGAGAGTTATCTCTCCAATCCTAATCCAAGGCCCTAACCCTAAACTCGTTTCTGAACCCTAGAAACAAAGTCTAGTAAATTTTAAGTTTATCATTCATTTTAGTGGTTGTTTTTTACTCAAAGGGTATGGAATTGCAACTAATGTTGTTTGAGACTTTTGAAAAAATGAAAATTATAAGAACACTAGCAAATAAAAAATTTACACTAATTCTTCAAATAAAAAAAGAGTTTCAACAAGAAAATGCATGCACAATCCTATGTTATTATCTTTAAATGCAATGTTCTTCTTTCCGGTGCAAGATGTCAATGCAGCCTTTTGAGAAAATAAAGAGAAGAAAACAAAGGATTTTCTTTCTTATTTTTATTTTGAAATTTGTTAAGAACCAAATATCAATATAGCATAGAAAAACCTCAGAAAAAGTACTCAACGCCTTGAAAAAGAGATAATCTCAGATAATAAGACTCTTTGAGGGGGAAACCTCCTTTTACC
>JASDQU010104021.1:505048-524417 GCA_032191745.1 Picea mariana
TTGTTGGCTTGCTTGAGGGACATTTGTTTGTATGGTTGTAGTCTTAAAAATACCCAATTCCCTACTTCAAAACTTCTTTCACTACGATGTTGATCTGCTTGTTGCTTCATGCGATTTTGTGCCATGGTCAGGTTGTCCTTTAATATGTTAAGAACCAAATATAAATATAGCATAGAAAAACCTCAGAAAAAGTACTCAACGCCTTGAAAAAGAGATAGTTTCATATAATAAGCCTCTTTGAGGGGGAAACCTCCTTTTACCCCACTTAAATGTTCAAGTACAAGATGATTCAAAATGAAAATGTCTCCTTGGTATATATAGGAGACTAGGAGGTATAATTACAACTAATGGCCTAAAGCCGACATAAATAAAATAAAATTACTAATATAATATGCCCCAATTAAGGGGTAATGAACCAATATTAGGGCTTAACAAAATTATTTTAAGGTGAGAAGAAAACAAAAACCTAAGCTAACATATTTTTCTTTTTTGAATGACAATGCAAAACAATGAAAAGAAAGAAAGAGACCTAACTAGTAGAAAAACTATTTTTTTATTTTTATTTTCTTTCTATTAAAGAAAAACTAACAAAAGATGCTAAAAGAAACTATAGGATACATGATTCATCACCCCCATGACCATGAGGGGGAAATTGTTTTCAAAATGAAAATCGATTTGCTTTAAAATGCAAGCTAAAAATATGCCAAGAACACTGGGAAACTAAGAGCAAGATATTTTCTACAACTTAGAAGTTTTCAAAGACTTAACATAGTGATACAAAGAAAACACAAAGTCGATAATCCCAGGATGACCTAGAGAATCCCCTAAATATTACAGATACTGAAGAAAGAAATTATTCTTCAAAAATTACACACATGTATGTGTCTGTGTGAACTGAGACTCATGGATTTCCACAGGTCATACACAGTAAAAGCACGATCATCTACAATTGGTATAATAGGAAAGCGCCAAAAAATTTTGCAAAATTGGAAAAATAAAAAGTAATTTCAACAGGGAGACTCCCAAAAACTTATGAAAAGTTTCTAGATAAAAAAAACTTTGCAACAAAGCTTGGAAAATAGGAAAACTCACAGAAATAAAAAAGGACACACAAGACACCATACAACTGACCCAAACTAGGAGAAACAAGTCCCCAGTATGGTCGCCAATTCTGATTAAGGGATTTCCCCCCCCCATGACCTCTTACTAGATTAAGGTTAAAAAACAAGAGTTGGTAGTTTCATCAAGATTGATATTCTTTTGCAAGTAGTTGAGAATCCTTTTTAGGTCAAATTTCATCAAAGACCATCAAGACTAGAAAAAGGGAATTGTAAATCCATCTGGACCTGGGGATTTATCTGGATCAAGACCCCATATCTCTTTCACAATCTCCTATTTTCCTATCTATTTTATTAGTTCTATATTTTCTTCACTGGACACTTAATGAAGGCATATTTTCTAGCATTATAGCATCACCAACATAATGATCCTACTACTCCTCTATATAAGGCTTCAAAATGAGATTGACCTACTTCTTTGATGGAAGCAAAAACAATAAGACATATTCCATATTTAATGGATATCTCATTCATAGTATTCTTTTGAAGTCCATCTTTAGTTTGCTTTTGGTAGAATGTGGTTTTTGTTTTCCCAATTTTAACCAGAGACTCTATGATTTTAAATGACAGACCTCTTCCTCTTTCCAGTTAGCTATATGAATTTTCCCACAAAAATATCTTTCTTCCATGAGGTCATTCTTAGTTACATCCCCTTCTTCCATTTTAAATTGCAAATTACTAAAATTGGATAGTAGATCTGATTTATCTCAAGCTAGAGAAACATTAGAGATGTTAGCCCACTCTTTTAACATTGCCTTTATTTACCTTACATAGAAAGGGGGTTACTTGATTGGTCTAGTCCAAGTCTAAAAAATAATCTCCACAACTTTTGGATTTTGAATCAAGAGAGGTTTGAACCTATAGGGGATGGGATAGATATTTTGATGCTAATGGAAGGTAAGAATGATAGGAATATGATCTGAAACATTGGAAGGGATGATATTTGAAGAAATAAATTGATTTCCAAAAAGAATATCAATGTCTATAAGGAAACAATCCAATCTAGCAGTTATATGTCTTGGACCTACTCTCTTATTTGTCTATGTATACTTCCATATTTTTAGTTTTATGTCCACTAGGTCCCAATCATCTATAACATCCTCCATGATCTCCCTAAATGGATCCTTTATGATATTTCTTCCCCTTTTTTCTTTGTTTGATAGGACTACATTAAAATTCCCACCTACAATACTATTATTTATCTATTTTGAACCTCTCAAGGCCATCAATGAACTCCAACATTAAATATTTTTCCCTGTAATGAACAAGTATGTAGACATTGAAAATATGAAATGTCATACCTGAATTTTGATGGGTGAGACTGGAAAGAACCCAATGTTGCATGCTTTGAGTGTGTATCAACTCAAACAATGTATTGCCCCATATGATCTATATTCCACCCGATGCTCTTCTAGATTTTATTACTATTATTGTGTTGATTTTCCATTATTTCCTACTTGTACTTATCATTTACACTTCATTTGATTTAGTCTCTTGGATGATGACTATGGTTTTCTTCTCAAATCTGATAATATCCCTCAATTATTCTTCCTTTTTCCCACTACCCATGCCCCTACAATTCCAGTAGACAATAATCAATATTTAACTGATGGGAATTTGATGTTGCCACCTTGTGAACCTTTCAGTGGCACTTGAGTCCCTTGATTTATACTTTCTTGAAGTTTCATACCAGTGCCTAAGAAAATTTTAATAGTTGTATAGATCCATAAGTTTTTTTCTTTATTAACCGCCTCCTCAGGATTTTCCTTTAATGGTGTACACCTAGGTTTTCTTACAAGACATTACCTCTCTGGCTCTTCCTCATAATGTTGTTGTTGGGTCTTCTTCCTTGTCATAACTCCACTTGATTGAGGGTAAAACATGTTCAAGATTAATTCTATTTCTTGTTTCTCTTGAGGAAAATAACCTTCTAGAATGAGAATGGATTCAACTTGAGATTCTGAGTATATCGATTGCATAAACGATTAATGGATAATGACAGGTCCATGCACTTTATTCTCTTTGGGAAGGGGGTGCAAAAGAGACATGGGTTCCTTTGAGGGGGGAGTATTAGGACAAAATTTTGGCTGAGAGAGAACTTCATAACTATTTGTTGTAGGGGATGATTTTATCTTTTGAACATTAGCTCCTCTTGAAGTCACTTTCTTTGTGTTTAGTTTCTTATTCACTATTTTCCATTGATCTTCTTTTTGTATTGTAGATTGATTCAAAATGTTGTTTTTGCAATCTTTAGCAAAATGCCCATATTCATGATAGGTTTTGAACTTGAAGGGTAGTGGCTCATAGTCCAACTTATATATGTGTTTCTAGTTGTCCAAATTGAAAATTTTTCCTCTGGCAACCCTTTTCCTAAATCAATTTCCACACAAAATCTTGCACACGCAAACATTCCAACTTTTGGTTCAAATTTATCAATATACTTATCCAATGTATTTTTAATAATTCTCAGTGAGTCTTCGTTCCAACAATGTAAGGGAAAATGAGGAAATCAAATTCAGATAGGAACAACCAAAGGAATGCTCGATAGTAGGTCAAAATTTGGAGTCCAGTGATTGAGGTAAGTATCTCTTGTACTTATAAAGTAAGGAACACTCTAGAAGATGAGGTTTCTTTCCTATTTATTTTCAAATAAGAAAACATAAAACCCTCTTCCACATAAACACCAAGAGATATTTCCTTTTATCATTGCTACCCAATTATTTTTCATCAAGATGTTCATTGACCTCTATTATCGCATGGTTTGTACTTGTGAAAGTCCCATCAAAAGTAACCCAAATCTTGTGTAACTACATGAAATTCTACCGCTGACACCTTAGTAATAAATCCCCTCATTTTAGTGATGGAGGAGGTCCACCATATGGGAGGCTTCCCCAGTGACCTCAAGGGATCAAAGTAGAAAGTGTGTTAGCCAAACATACTTACTTCCCCTCTCTTTATCACCTAATATCGGTCAAAGTCAATGTAATGGATGAGGTATGGAGTTGTTTGAGTACATTCCTGAAACAATAACACATTGTAGCATCCATAGTATGATTTCCAAGTACAAACATGTAATTATTACCTGATGAGACACTAGTCAAATGAAAATTGTGATAGTTGGTACAAATTTGCAGTAGTACACCAATCTTATAACAACAATATAATTTGTAACAACAACAATAAATATGCTTCAGAATTGCAACAATTGACAAGGAAAACTTAGCATAAATGCACTAGATTAATATCCAATTGTTAGATGCAATTTCTAGGTATGTTAGGCCACCTTTAGATCAATGCATGCAAAAAATAAGAGTGTATTTAGATGGTTGTAGAATTTTTTTTTAATAACAACAAGTTTTCAATCAAATTATCTCAAGTTAGTATTAGTAAAGTTAGTAGGAAGCTTCAGAGATGGGAAACAAAGATTTTGTTGATCACTTTCACTACAAGAGAGCTTAAATATTAGTGACTTTGAGGGCTATAAATTTTTTACAACAACAATACAATATACTTGGAGATGAAAATAGAAAAGGTTTAAGAGGTAGAGATGAAACTCTAAGGTGATAGCACATTAGGACCTTAGGGTTTAAGCCTTAAGGAGAAGGATTTCTAGAGTGCAAGCACTTTTGGGCTCTAGCAACATTTTCTCCCTTCTTAAGTAATTCAAATAGGTCACAATCAAGAGTATAGGGACAAAATCCTAAAGTGATAACACTTTAGGGTTTTAGGAGTCTAACCCTAGCTAGGATTTCTTCACAAATTTTGGATAAAATTAACCTTGTGAGAGGAGGAAGCACTTATGCTCCTCTCTTAGGGTTTTAAAAAACAAGATTTCTAGCATGAACAAGTAAAATTACCATGAAACATTAATAGCATGAAGTAGATTTGTAGAAATTTCACTTACTTCACCAAGATACCAAGAAAGTACACCCTAATTGCAGCATCCGAAAATCAGCAAAGAAGCATCCACACTTGACCTCCAAGAGATAATGCATGAAATAAAAGAGCCGACATCCAAAAAATAACGAATATTTCAGACTTAGTACTCTCACAAAGGTGAGAAGTTGTGATGATAAAATTAAATGTCAAGGTGCATTATTTATATGGACCTATCTTGACCTATGTTTCCACATAAAATTGTCCACAACAAAATATAAGAGGAATGACCCCTCTAATTTGTATTTTACATTATGTAAAAATAAAAAATACATAAAAGAAACCCTAGAAGTGTGATGTCATTCCGTAGAAGGGTGACGTAGGCTCTCAAAGTGAAACATTAAGCATGAATAAGGGGAATGTTGGGCCTCCAAAGGCCATGTGTCATGCTCTCATGTGACAAAATTTCATGCCATGGGTCTCCTCTTGTGAAACGACCTTTGGAACCATTTCATCCATCAAACCCTAGCCCAAAGGTGGCATTAATGACTTGAAGAGTGATGTCCTAGGCCTCCAAAGGAAAACCTCCAAGTGGGAGAGGGTGCAATATCATCCTCTTGTGATGTTAGGGAGTCTCCAAAGGCAACGCCCTCCATCCTCAAGGTGCAATTCTCATCATCAATGGTTCCCCACACATGGGGTCTACCATCCATATCATGGGATTCCAAGACCCTATGAAGGTCTAAGTGGTGTGGTTCCTTCACGAATAGATTTCACTAGGAAAGGTCCTATAAAGAAAAACAAGTACACCCTCCAAGGGTCCACAAGTCATATGAATCATGCAAAGTAAGCCACACTTAATAAAATAACCACCCAAACATGTGCATCAAATCCCCCCTTTTCAAATTAAATAAATTCTCAAAGACCTTATAAAATTTTCCAAATTTAGGTACGGGAGGGGTGTCAAGGTGCCCTATTGGGTAGGCTAATCCCCAAGCCAAGGAATGTTTTCCAAGAAGGCCCTATGTATATCATGTAGTGAGTATGAGGTGGATTGGGGTAAGATTTTTAGGCATGGGTTTGTTGACATACAAGGGTTCATATCGTCTCATTTATGGGTGATTTTGTTGAGGGTGAGAAACATACTTTATTTCATTTTTTTGCAATGCAACATTTTTCCAAGCCCTTTATTTTTTCCATGCAATTCCAAGCTCAAGACAATATGGTGCGGACAAGAAATAAAATACATCATACACTCTACCTTGGAAAGCATTTTATTAAACTGTAAGTTTATTAAGTCTAAACATTGAGTGCTATGTGGAATGAAATTAAAGGAGCACCACAACGCCACTTGATGTCAGAACACATTGAGTTCCATATGCACTGGAAATTAAAGGACACCGCAAATGCATTCCCCCTTCAAGTGAGACACTTTTATTTATGTTTTTCTTAAAGGACCTTGATTCTTTTTGAGAATAATTTCATTTCTCTTAGGACCTTAGGGAAAGTATTTATGTGATGTTATCTACAACACATATGGGCCTTTATCCCCTTCTTCCCATGAAATTAGGTACAATCCCTTCTTGGGATCAATGGACTTGAAAACCCAAAATATGAGGAAATTGAGGGGGAGAAGTGTGGAAAGTGGAAAGTATGTATGGGAACGATACGATGACCCTTCAAGGAGACCCCCAAGTAGCAACCCTTTTCCTGAGGGTGACCAACTTACTAGGATACCATGTCAACCACCAAGGTGAAATTAGGAAAAAAGTATAAATTCCAAGCAAATGTTCCATAATCAAGAAAGGATTCTTTGCAACATGATCAAATGCTTCAAATATTAAAGTGACACTTACCATGAGACTAGAATTGTTACCTCATGAAGCAAGACCTGCCATCCTTTGGGAGACAATAAGGATAGAGCATTTAAACTAGCATTTACACTTCCAATAAGGATACTTAGACTTGAAATTTTATTATTTATCAGATTCCAATAAGGATAGAGCATTTAAACTAGCATTTACACAATACCTAAGGTAACGGGGTCATTGGAATAAAGTTTTTTTAAAAGTGGAGTGTGATATGATAGTGAGAATTAGATATTATTTGGTGGCATTTATTTGAGTAAAGTTTTCCAAAAAGTTAGACGTGTACAATAATTGGGCTCTATGACGTCTTTACTCTCCTTCTAACAAAGTACACGGTTTCTATAAAGATCTACAAATTATTGATGGGTTGTGTATTTCATTCATCTACCCCACTCACATCTCTCATTTCATCAATTACTTGGTTTCCTGTCACCAACTCCATTAGTGGAAACAAATGCCATCCACTATTAGTAATAATGTTATAATTCTAAAGGAGTACAATAATTATATTTGTGTGCATTTTTCCCCTTGTTAGTGTGGTAAGGTCACAAGTTTTTCCTCTTGAATAAACTTTTCCTAAGTAATGCTCATTCAATTAATTATGCACTTACCTCCTAGTGGTGAGGTGTATCTGAATATACTGTTCTTGGATTCAAATCCATTTAAAGGAGCGAGGACACTCTTGAAATCATCCAAATCTTTCGATTGTACTATCCCATTGTTCAAGGATTTGGTTATTTGTTCAACCAAGGAAAGAAAACTATGCGGGGACTTAAATATCTAATCCTTTGACAAAGTGTTGTGAGAGTAGGTCACTAGAGGTACATAATCATCCATGTCATCCTTTGATGGTAGAAACACTAGTTCTTTACATATTTTTCCATCCAACCCAAACTTGCACTTATGGTGTTCATTTTGTAGCAACAAATAATAAATATACATATTAACCATACATAACATAATATGCACTAGTTAATTCATAAAACATTCTTACGGGGTGAAACAATAAATCCACATTGACAAAAAAAAATATAGTGTACCGCCAATTTTATAGGATAAATAGAGTATGCAACATTACCTTTGTGATAAGTTCATTTACTGCCTAGTTTTTTAACAATATTAGTAACACCATTAAGACATTCTTAATTTTGAAAGCCCTCATGCACTATAATTTCTTTGTTCAATAAAGGCAATTATAGCACAAATATCAAACAATTTCTCTTAGATTGTAAGAGTTCTATTATCTATCAAAAATCAAATTAAGAATTAAATTACAATCTAAATACCAATGAAATCATACGTTACCCATAAGGAGTTTCCTCTAGTTTAGTAATGCTCCATCCCTTAGCTCCAACTCCCTTGCCATTGCCAACTCTCATGGTGCTAATGGGTTTCCTCCTAGCCATACTTAGGGAAAAATTATTTCCCTGAGACCCCTGAGATGTGTAGGTCCATAACCAACTTTGATTGCAGAATGTACTTGGTATAAATTTCTTTACCATCCACTGGTAAGCATCTATATTCATGAAGCTAGTTTCCCTTCCAGATCCCAGTTATCATTTAGATAAGTCTTTTTGGAAGAATTTCTATAGCATGTTTGTACCCTCCTCAATTTTCCTCCTAAACCAAGGGTTTCTTTATCTATTTATAGACCCAATGAAGCTATCCATGTCACCCCCTCATGCGAAATTAGTCTTTTTCTGATTTATTATATATTTTTAATTCCTTATTATTCATCACTCCCTGAGGTGTCAATACCTCTTTTTTTTTGTAATTTTCTATTTTTCCTTTAATAACAAATTCATGCTTTAATAAAATATTGATACGTTCATGAGTCCCCCTAAAAATGGTTAATCAAATTTATGGATTAATTCAACCATGGTGTATTTTTAAATTTTACCTTAGCTTAATTCAACATCTGGAAGAATTAACTGCTAGGGAATCATGACCCTAGGAATATCAAAAATAATTTACTATACCCTTGGATTCCTACTTTACTTTGTCAACCTAGGGTTCATACAAACTTAAGAGGTGCTATGCACTATGTATGCAATATGCATTTGTCGATAGCAAATGTTTGAAATTGATCAAAGAATGAAAATGTCCAGGAAAATAAAATGATATGCTTAAAGAAAACAAACCAATATGAAAGCACAAGTAATACAAATTACATGAAAATAACTTATTCTAATTGCATTAAATACTACTCAATCAAGAATATTAAACTGAAGGTAAGAAGTTGAATTCAATCTAAGCTATGCCATAAAGTTGTAATAGAACTAAAGATACACTAATGCATGAATAAAAAAAGCTAATTGTCTAACCCTTTGATCAATATTAGTCTAAATGTTTATTGATGCTTTCATGGAAAGAAGTTTAAGCTAAGTCAAAATCTAAAGATGAAAAAAACCTACAAGAGATTTCTACAGGAACTATGCAGTTCTACAAGAAATGTACAGTTTCTACAAGAAACTCATATAGGAATCAAAATGAGGTTCAAAAAGGTAGAGTAAGTCTTTAAAAGCATGAAAAAAATCTAGACTATAAATAAATGGAGTGAATCTGCGGTTCTTGGCCTTGGGAGGCACCTAAGAGTGGTCCAAAAGGCTACCAAATATTTCTACAAGATGCATGTTGTAATTAGCTGGTTAGTGATAATCTTAACAAAAGTTGGGATTAATCATGCAAAGCTATATTAAACTTAAAAAGAGAATATAATACCATCTAACATGCATGAAAACTATAGAAATTGTAAAAGGGTCCTTCAACCCTCTTGTATGGGCCCTACCCAAGAAGCACAAGAATCCTAAAAGAAACTATAATGGACTAAAAGAAAAACCATATTTATTTCATAAATATTAGTAATAAATTAAGAGCAGGAAAACTTTGAGCTCTCAATAAAAGTCTTCCCAAAATATCCATACAATAATTTCTCCAAAAATTCTCTATATATCCCTCTTTCTCTCCTAGACTAGAGGTCTATATATAGCTAGAGAGTTTGACCTCCATTCCCATATCAAAGAGAGAAATGAGTAAATGAGGGATCTCATTCAACTGTTGTTGATTAGAAGTGGTCATTAATGCACAAGGAGCGCTCTTGGAGGTAGGTAGGGAAAATTTCCCTTGATCATTAGTTGAAATATCCTTTAGGGAGACACAATCCCCTATTTCTAGGGTATTGGCACTCCTAAATCATGCAGTTCGACTTGGTTAGTGGAATACACATCTTTTGACAAAATTGTTAGAGAAAAAAGGTACACTATACACAAAATTCCACCTCAACATACATTCATTAAGTGACATGAAAAATACCCATGAATTACTATTAAATATGGTTAAAATCAAATATTAAGCCATTTTATGGTGGAAAAATGTGCCAAATATGAGCCTTTGGAATGGACAATAATGGGGCTCATCATAACCCCCGAACTAAACTTTTGCACATTGTTTGTGAAACCAAAATTTGTCTTTTTGTCCTTACTACTTCTACTGTTGTTGTGTATCTTGTTTATTTTCACTAAGATGTTGATGTTCAATATTTTCCTGACGTTCAAAACCCTACTGCTGCTCAATGCCTTGTTGTTTCTCAAGAAAATGTTGTTGTTCATCACCTTGCTACTACTTACTAAATTCTTGCGTCATATCCCAGGCCACATATCTGATGATAACTTGTTGTTCATGGTATCCTTTATCCTTCACAATTCTGTCCCATTCTTCTTCTTCCTTTTCTAAATTGAGATAATCCATAGGTTCTACAAGGAGAAGGAGTGGAGGGATCATCCTTAACCCAATCCATTTAGTCTTCATTTTCCTTAAAGTTTCTTTGTACCAAGGTGTCCTTAGGAGAGAAAGTTTCAAGGTATTGGGGGAGTGAGGTTCTCTGATCTGCAAATCACGAGGCAAGGAGTGCCACCTCCTATGCAAGCCTCTGTTGCTTCTTCTCCCAATAATCTGAGTGAGTCATCAAGATGGGCTATTACTTCCCTTTATTTGGATGTCCATCCTGGAACTACATCCTTATCCAAAGATATTCTATGATTATTTTTTATGACATATCTAGGCATAACAGTCTCAACTCTAATCCATAAGTGTGTTTGTTTTTCTTCTTCCTTATACTTGTTTAATTCCTCTTCCCTCATTTCCTCATGCCTTAGCCATGATGCAAAGGCTATAAGTTGGACATCCCCCACATATGGATTGGGATTCCAATTGTAGGGGTGTGGCAAGATGATGTTATGCAGATAGAATTCACACAATTTATCTCTTTCCTCCATATTACAACCCTGATATGCATCTAGGAAATCTTTGGGGGTATGAAGGTTTAATTTCACAAATTCAACCAAGTGTGCATTATGATTCTTATGCCACTGTTATTTTAGGAACAATGTAGATGTCCTAGCTGGTGGTATGCATTCCAACATCTCTATAGACACTTTAGCTATTGTCTCGACTTTAGCTTCCATAATTTCACTCTTCTCATGCAAATATCTTCTTTCCTTGTTCAATTTCTGCTACAACTTCTAGTTCTCTACTCTCAACTTATCGTTGTATTCTACTTTCTGCATAGTCATAATTTGGAAATTTTCTTTCATAAGTTGGATTTGCTACTACAATTCTTGAGAAGCCTCTTCTCTATGCTTCCCTTTACTATCTTTTTCCACCCTTTCCACTTCATGACATCAACCTTGGCTTTCTCCAATTCTAACAAGGTTGCAAAAATAAGTTTTTCCACAAGGATTTTTGTTTTAGAGGTTCCTTCCATTTGTCTTTCTTCTTTCACTACTATCTCCTATTGAGGCTCCTTCCCCTTTCTTTCATTTTTCTATTCTGGACTAGGAGAATCCTTGACCTCTTCCACTTGGGAGGTAATGATGAGTGGATTAGTTCTTTTCCTCTTCATTCATAGTTTCTTGAACCTCTTCAAATGCATGTTGATCCATGTTTATAAAATATTCGCACAAAATTTTGTGCCTCAAACTCCTAAGTAAATTTGAAACTATCATCTTGATGGGTCCATGATGTGCTAATAATTATTTTTTCCCTCTCTATACTTTTAGGCTCATCTCTTTTAATGATTCAAGGAGGAATTAATGGATGCTCAGGTTATGGTGGGGTTCCTAATTTAGAAGGTTCTTGAGTTGGCAAAATAGTATGAAGTGGTGAGAATATATCATACTCATCCTTCCCTCACCATAATGTATTGGATGATATAATATGATACTTCTAGCCATGGTTGAGGGATGCTTCCCCCTTTTATTCCATTTTTATCCTCATCAGGCTTTTCATTTTGGAGGAAGATTGCCTTCTTGCCTCTCTTCTTTATCCCAAGGGATGCCTAAGGTAAGGCTAGAAACCTTACCGATGGAGGCCTCAATAATTATAATTTGTATTCCCCTTATTTTGGTCACATATTCCTATTCTTGTATATTCTAGAAATTCTGAGAAAACTCTATGGATACCTCATCATCAAATGCTCTTAGTCTTTCAAATTAGGCCAGCTAATCACATCTCTAAAAAAATTCTACTATCTCATGATTACCATAAACCCTAGAAGGCTCTGTTGGTTCTCTCCTTTTAAATCCATCTCCCATGATTGTCGTCAAGGATGATGAGTTGAGTTTTTGAGAAGAGAAAAAGGCTGGTTACTAGTTTCCTGTAGAATGTTCAAGTTGAGCTATTCCTTAGAGAGGATGGAAAATAGAGATGGTTTTTAGGCAAACATGGTGATAAAAACAAATACAAAAAGGGTTTTTCTTTAGAGAAAAGAGGAAAATTGAGGGTTTTATTGACAATTCCTAGGTTGGTATGTTTCTTTGCATCCATTCCCATAGAAACAGATCCTATAGAAACATATTTCTACAGGAACTGTCTAAATTGAGATTCTACAGGATGTGTTTTCAAAGACACACAAAAAATCTAGTGCTGAAAGGATTCGACCATAGGCCTATAAACATAAATACTTTGACAACAACTAAGGATAATTTAACACAAGGAAAGTAGGTTTTTTTTAGAACTGCTCTACAGGACTGTGACTGTCACACACCCTAAATTCCATTCAATTTTTATTTTTTTTTATATATATTCAACCATAATAATATAATGATTTCATGTTGTCATAATTGTTGTAGATAAGTCTATTAATTTTCTTTATTCCTACCTTTTAAGTTTTTCCTTGTTTTCTTTTATCATACAATAGTCTCACTATTCTTTCATCGTTTTATTATGAACGAGAAAACCATAGAGACTAAACGATTACACATAATTTTCTTTCCAACTTCTCATAACTTATTATAGTATCTTATATTATAAATAATTGAACAACTTGATACTTAACAATATAGTTCTGTACTATACATTGTTTTTATAAAAGCTAACCTAAGTCTTATTCCAGTAAGACTAGGTACTTGATAACCCATATATGTTTGTTTTTACTAAGTTTCATATTCTACTTGTTATATCTATAGTTGTTACTATTGAGGACATGACCAAATGCCATGTATAAGGGTCGCACGAGGTTTGTTTGTTGGTTATAGCCCCCCCATGGCTACAGGTTCTCCACTCGACACTTATAACATATTTATTACTACCCTTAGTCATTTCATACCATATATGACTCAATGTATTTGGCGTACAAAGTTTTTGTATTGTATTTTCATGTTAATGTAAGCTCATATATAAAATGTGTTTCATTGTATATCATCTGATGTATAAAACTTGGCATACGAAAGGACAAATCATACTTAAGGGGATATATTATGAATTTTTACGAGGGATTAACTCATGTTATGGTACCATTTCTTAATTTAAATTCTTAATAGTTTTTCTTCATTAAAAAGAGTGTCATATGAATGATTTACCATGTGTCGATCATGTATGTGCCATCTGTAGTGTTTACCATATCGAGGATATTTTATCGACAACTGTCCTAAGGAAGCATACGTGTAGTGTTATTATGCTTACAGGTGTTAGGGTTTTCTTGTCGGATCCTTAACCATTCCAATCTCTCCCAAAATTGCCTCATTTCACACTTTTTCAGTTTCATTTTCTCAGCTCTGCATTCATCCTGTGAGGTTTTTGAGAGGTTTGATTTTTTACTGGACTCTCCCATATCTTTTGAGAGATCTTGAGTTACAGTGTTGAAGGTTTGTTTTTCTAGAATCTCGTTTTTGTTCATAGTGAAATTATTTGCAAGAGCCAGGGCATTCATAGCTTCTCTAGCTTACGGTTGGTTGGTCTTTAACGACTCCAAGGGTGGCATCCATAAATGGTAGGTTTTTTATGGAATCTCCTTAACTCGTTCCGACTTCCTGTGTAACTTGTCAACTTGTGCTTCTAACTTTTAAACATGGCCTCTTGCAAAATTCTGAGTACCGGCTTGTTGTGTGTAATATGAGAAATTTGTTGTGTTAAGTGAAAATCAGTGCGTAGCCTCCTCGATCTATCAGTTCACGTCCTAGGAATGGCGTCCCATTCCTGTTTCATGACTTCTTTTTGTTTTTCCTATGACTTGTGACACTTGTCTTGAGCCTCGTACTCACTAACCACCTGTTAGATTCAATTCTACACATGTTCACATATTCTCCTATAAATATGGAATGTGTCTTTTTGAAGTTTAGTTAACTACACAATTTGTCTCAGTCTGCTGCCACTTGGCCAACCCATTTGGATTCATAAATCCCTCTTTAACAACTGCTTCAATGTGTGCCCCTTTTTCCATATGTGTTTATTTTCATAAAATAATAAGGTTTTACAATTCAGATTTGGTCAATCGACCAAAGTGTCTTTTGGAAAAATAATTAAAATTCTAAAATAAAAATAATAATAATAATTGTCAAAGTTTTCAAGTCGTGGTGTATCACTTACATCCCCCCTTAGAACTTAACACCATCATCAATGTTAACTAGTTTCCATCAGTAACATTCTGGAATAGAAATGGATATGCTTCCTATATATTACTTTACATTTCCCAAGTAGCCTCTTCTAGACTAAGGTGCTTCCATTACACCTTTACCTATCCTACGGCTTGATTACAGAGTGTAAGTTTTCTCTTGTCGAGAATATAGTCCATCTCTTCTAGGAAGTATCCCACGGGTTCCACTTGTATCATTTTCCAATAAAAAATGTGAGTAGGGTCATGTATATACTTTTTCAGTAATGAAACATGAAACAAATCATGTACTTTTAACGTAACTAGAAGTGCAAGTTGATAATCTACAGGTCCTATTCAAACAAGTATCTTGAATGGACCACAATTTCTAGGTTCTAACTTAGTATACCTTCCCAGTCATAAATAACTCTTTTTAGGTTTAACTCTAATATACACATGATCTCCAACATTGAACTCCCTTGGAATTGTTTTTGCATCGACATAATTTTTTTTCCTGTCTTGAGCTACTTTTAGGTTTTGTTGTACCTATTTCACTGTTAGTTCCATGTCTTTTAACATATCTGGTCCTATCATCAATCTATTAACATGATTACTCCATGAAACAAGTTTATTACATTTTCTACCATATAAAATTTCAAAAGGACTAAGCTTTATTGAATCTTGATAATGATTATTATAAGCAAACTCAACTAAGTACTAATATTCTTCCCATTTAGCAGGTTTGTCCATAACATACATTCTAAGCATGTCTTCAAGAATCTGAATAGTTCTTTCAGTTTTCCCATCCGTTTGTGGATGATAAGCAATACTGAAGTTCAATTGGGTATCTAACCCTTTAAACAAAGCCTTCCAAAAATTTCCTGTAATCTTAACATCCCTATTAGATATTATAACTTTGGGGATTCCATGTAACCTAAATATTTCCTTCATGAATATTTATGCTATATTAATAGCTTTGTAGGTTGATTTCACATGTATGAAGTGTGATTCCTTACTTAATTTATCAACCACAACCATAATTGGGTCATTTTGTTTACTACTTCTAGAAAATCCAGTAATAAAATCCATACTTATCACTTCCCATTTCCATTCCAGAATGGGTAAAGAATGTACTAGTCTAGCTGGATGCTAGTATTCGACCTTAAATTGTTGACACTCTAAGCATCTAGCTAGATATTTTGTTGTTTTTCCTTTCATATTTGGCCAATATAATTCCTTTCTTAACATAGTAATTAATTTATGGTAACCTGGGTGTCCAGAATATGGTTTCTTATGCAACTCATCTAAATTAATAGCTTAATTTCATTAGATTCTGGTAGATATAATATGTTTTTATACATTAACAATCCACTTTTTGAGAATCTAAAATCTGATTCTTTTGTTCCTATTGAATTATCATCAATTTTTAACTTAATATTTTGATATTTTGGGTCTTTTTTCAGCTGCTAACCTTACCCTTTCTTCTAAATATGTTTCATAGTTACTTCTAGTAACTGTATAAATCAGGTTTGCATGTCTACTTAATGCATCTGCTATTTTATTTTCCTTTCCCTTAATGTGTTTTATCTTAAAATCATACTCTCTTAAGAAGGCTAACCACCTTGCTTCAAGAGCATTTAAATTATGTTTATCAAAAAAATATTTTGAGGCGATGTTATCTGTCAACAATAAAAAATTTCGGACTACCAGATAATGCCACCACATTTTTAATGCATGTATTATTGCAACTAATTCCCATTCATGTGTTACATAATTTTCTTCATGTTTCTTTAGTTTCCGTGATTCATAAGCTATTACATGGTTTTCTTGGATTAACACTCCTCCAAGCCCTTCGCAGCATGCATATGTACATACTACAAAGTCTTTATCTAGGTCTATTAATTTTAATATAGGAGCTATAGTTAAGAGTTGTTTTAATTTGTTAAAACTCTCTTGACATTTCTCATACCAGATGAACTTAGTTCATTTCTTTTGCAATGATGTTATAGGATATGTAATCTTGGAAAACCCCTCTATAAACTTCCAGTAATAGCCAATGATACCCATAAAGGATCTTATGTCTGAAACATCCTTAGGTTCACTCCAATTCATTATAGCCTTTATTTTATCTAAGTCAACTGCTATACCTTCTTTGGAAATTACATGTCCCAGATACTGATTTTTTTCTTTATAAAACTCACATTTACATAGTTTTGCATATAATTTATGTTCTCTTAGTATCTGTAATACTATTCATAAATGTTCTTCATGTTATTTTTCATCCTTTGCATAGATGAGTATATCGTCTATAAATATGATCACAAATTTATCTAGACATTTACTCAAAATATTGTTCATCAATCACATGAATGAGGATGGGGAATTAGTCAACCCAAAAGGTATTACGACAAATTCGTGATGTTTGTACCTTGTTCTAAATGAAATTTTATAAATATCCTCATCCTTTATCCTAAGTTGATGATAACCAAAATGTAAATCAATCTTAGAAAATATTGTAGCTCCCCGTTGATCAAAATCTGGACCAGGGGTCAAATTTTAGCTCAAAAATCAACATTCTCAGAATTGCCTCAAAACAAACGAGAGCATAGCCCTCGTCGTCATGAACCCAACGCAACTCATTTGGGTTCAAAAAGACGTCAGATGAGAGAGATCTCGTGATATGTTCGAATCGCCAAACAGGTAAAAAAAATTGTGCTCACTGTACAGTCCGTACAGGCTGACGTGGCATGATCCTATGCTGATGTGGTAGAAATGACATGGTATAACCGTATGCTGATGTGGCAAAGGTGACGTGGCAGTTTCAGATTGGCTGACAGTTGGACGAATCATGTTGTGACACGTGGCATGGTTTTGGCAAATTACAAGGTGCCACGTGGCCCAGTTGTGGGCTGCCACGTGGCACCATGGCATTGGTTGTTTGTTCAAAATATTATGGAGTCTGCAGGGATCGAACCCCAGACCTCCCCACCAGCCAAGTCTTTGCAAAGTTCGACCAACCAATGTGCCATATTATGTTTCTTATTATACATACGAGTTTAAATTTATTTAAATTAAAAAACTATCGTATGTTGGCGCGAGGGTTGGGTTGGGGCTTAGCCCCAGCGTACGGTCTTGTGTTTTATGACATGTGACCATGTCTTTTGTGCACGCGGGTTATGGTTTATAAAATGGTTAAGCCACGGTTGTAATTTATAACCATTTGACCGTGAGTTTGGGCGCACATTTAAAGCGGTTAGCCCCAGTCACATGTATTTACATATGACCACAGTTAAAAAAAATGCGTGGGAGTTTGGATGGTTTGAAAAGGTTACCACATGCCGCCATTTCTCGTTGTTTCATTCGCCCTTATAAACTCATCTCTTTTCGTATTTGCGTGAGGTCACATGGTGACTCTTGTGATCGTGGCCTAGGCGGTTAGGGGCTGGGCGTGCCCTAATCATTCGACAGTTTAGCCCATTTTGTGGTTATGCACATGTGTTGGGTTTAAGAACACGTTTTGGAGCGTGTGTTGGGTTCAATGTATAGGAGGTGCGTTTTGGCGAACCAGAGATAGCAAGCTTGAAGGAAGAGAATGGCAGGAGGCCTATCTTCTTCACTTTTTGGCTAAATGAGGTGCCGTAAAAGCCCAGCTAGGGGTTTTTGGATGTTATGAATCCATTGGCACAATTTTCAAATCCATTTGAAGACTTCTTTTGTAGGTTTTTAGCCATTGAAGTTTTAGGAAGCTTCAGGGAGCTTGCAACCCTCATTGATTGAGGTCATGTTTTGGTGAGTCCAAGTTTGTTTTCTATGACTGAATAGTCATTTTTGGCTAATTGTTATGCTCTGGACACATTGGGACAGGTTTCAGAGGCTTTTGAGGACTTTTACAGCTGTTTTTTTCCATAGAGAAGCTCATGGAAGCTTAAGGCCACATGTAGAAGAGGTCATGCCCGGATGAGCCATGATCCGTTTTCAGAGTTTTATTAGTCATTTTTGGGGTTTTTATGTATTCTAATCCCAACGGTACAGCCAAAATTTCCATTGGAGTTGAGCAGCAGCTTGTAAAAGAATTTTTGACAAATTAATCCCAGAGAGCCAAGTCCATTGATGGAGGCTCAAGGAGATGTAGCATGGAGAGGGGTGAACTCCTTCATCATGTTGTTCTTGTTGTGAGTCTTTGCTGGTTATTATTTGCTGCAAGTTATTTTTACCGTTGTATTTATGAAAACAACATATTTAATATTGCAAAGACCTCACACATAACCAATTAAAAGAAGCATGAACTTAACACCTAATTCATCTTGCATATTTTAACACATGGAGCAAGGTCCTGTAAAGTTTATTTTTAATGAAGTAGAGGATGCTTGCATAGCATAACAAGTCAGCCTTCTATTTTTAGATCAGGTGGTATCAGAGCATAGTTTGTTTTTCTCATGTGTTTTCCATTGATAGCTTGAGATTTCGCTATTGGTATTTGTGCAAGTTTTGTGTTGAAGTTTGATACCTTGCAAGGATGGAGGAAGCTTCAAACATTGATAGTTCTCATACCTCTTCATTATCTGAGTTCTTTGACAAAGAGATGTTGAAGGAAATTCTAACCATGAAAGATTTGGTGCAAGAGATGTGGGATGAAAGAA
>JASDQU010104022.1:71702-99017 GCA_032191745.1 Picea mariana
AGACTGTGCCTTTTCCAATGATTTTGGATGAATCATCATTTCCGAAGGAGACTGATCCATATATTTCCTTTCGTAATGTAAGAAACTTGTCTCTATCACCTGTCATGTGTTTTCAACACCCACTGTCAACATACCAACCATGTTTCTTCTACTTATATTGTAGAGCAATTGTGCATTCTTCATTGCTATATTTATCTTGATTTCTTATCCATGTTTTTTCCTGAGGTTCATGTCTATGACTGTTGTTATTCTATTAAGGTTCTTTAGGAGGGATTGTCATTCTGCAATATTTGGCCACATGTCCAAAATTGTTATATTTGTAACATTCCACTTCGGTGATCAAAGATTCAAATATGTTGTAACTTCTTCTCTGTGTTTCACTAGGTCTTCTTGAATAACCCCTTTGTGTATGACTCTCAAAGATGTTATTGTTCATGTTGTTAACTCTGCAATTCACAACTTTATGTCCAAAATTATTGCATGCATAACATAAACTAAAAAATATAGTTTGATACCTGGGAGTTGAGGATCTTCTGAAGGGAGGTAATATTATGAATCCTTCTTCTTCTTGAAGCCTCTTTGTTGGTTGTTGATTATGAAATCTGACTCTTCTCAGTGGAGGGGTATCCCTATAATCTTCCTTGTATATCCTTCTATCCCCTTTGATTATTTCTGCATATATTTTTGGATATGTTTCTTTCTCTTTTGTTTTGGAGCTTGATCCCTTTTCTGTCTGAGTGTATCCAAGTCCAGTCTTGTCAAGATGAGATTTTTTACTGCTGATAATGTCATCCAAAACTTTTGATATATTCTGCATATTTTTGTTTTGAATATCCTTTCTTAGTGTGTCAATCTTTTCTTCCAAGTTTCGAATGATCTTGTCCTTTTCTTCTATCTTTTATTTGAGTTCTTATTTAATTCTTTTACCTTCTTCTATTTGAACCTTCAATTTATTGATCATTTGTTCTAGTTCTCGAGTATCCTTTTTCTTGTCTAGTTTTGCTTGCAATTTATTGTTCTTCTTTTTTTCTCTTCTGATAACTTCTATGTCACACATTAATTCTTCTCGATAGTCAAATTACGCCTCTTCAATTTCTTCTTTGACATCTTCATATTCTTATTTGGCTTCTTCATATTCTTCTTCAGAGTCTTCTTTGTTAGAGTCTTTTACTTCCATGCATAGAACTCTTTCTGTCTCACTGTCACTGACTTCATCTTCATCTGATGATGAATTTTCTTATTTGGTGCATAAGATTTTCTTGAAAAATTTCTTTGTAGTTATTTTTCCTTTATATGTGTGTTTGTCTTTTGATTAACCTTCACCATTTCTCTTTTTCTTATGAGGACATTTGTTAGCAAAATGACCAATACCATCACAATTAAAACAAGTTAAAGGAAGCTTACCTCTATACCTACTGTTGGTTCCCTTTTTTAGTCTTCTGATGAAGTTGGAAACTTCTTCATCATCTTCTGAGACATCATTGTTGTTGCTATATTCTTCTTGTTGTTGTTTCTTTTTCTTTGATCTTTTGTATGCTTTGAAGTCTGCTTCTTTTACATCTGGATTTTCCTGTTCAATTCTCATTTCATATGCTGTGAAGATTCCATGCATTTCATCCATGCTTATTGATTTTAGATCCGATCTTTCTTCTAGTGTTGATATATTAGGGTTGAATCTCATAGGAAGAGATCTTAGTACCTTTTGAACAATTATATATTCTTTGATTTCTTCTCCCAATCCTATGATTGCATTCACTATTTCATCAACTTGTAAGAATTAGGCTACAATACTTTAATCTTCCTTCATTTTTAGTTGTTCGAACTAACCTCTGTAAGTTTGAAGCTTTGCTTTTTTGACCTTTGTATCTCCTTCATAAATATTTTGAAGCTTGTCCCAAATCTCTTTAGCGGATTTACAATGTGCAACTTTGGTGAATACCATATCACTAAGACCATTCAAAAGTGCATTTTTGTCTTTGGAATTATTCTCACTGAGTTTCACTGCTTTGTCATTTGTTGGTGGAACTGTTGGTGTTGTGTATCCATCTACAATTGATTTCCAAACTTGAAGTCCATGTGCATGTATATATGTCTTCATCCTTATGCTCCAAAAAACATACTTTTGTCCATCAAACTATGGTATTCCATTTTTATAAAAGTTGGTACTCTCCATGATCTACCTTTCAGTGGTTAAACTGATTTTTGAAGGAACCCTCTCTGATACCAATTGTTGAATTACTGAGAGGGGGGGTGAATCAGTAATAGAGAAATTATAATCCTTTTTAACCAAATAATCCAAGTGTTGTATCAATGTAGAATTATTATTGAATAATGATCAATAAGAGATGAACAATCACACACATACATAGTACACTAGTTTTTTTACGTGGAAACCCAAAGCGGGAGAAAACCATGGAATGTTTTTTCTTATATGTCTTGAACAATTACATTCATTGAAAGCACCAACTTCCCTTTCTTTCTAGCTTCAACTGGAAGGAGGCTCCAACCCCCAACTTTCTAAGGCAACAATCTGAGGGAATATCCAACTCCCCAATTCTCTGGCTATAATGAGAAGGAGCCTACAGCCCCCTGTGTTCTTCGGCTACAACCAGAAGGTGGCTACAACCACCTGTCCTTGCCCCGTCCAATGGCCATGAAGTAGAAGTAGAATGATGGAACCACTGTCACACTGTCACTATGAGATATACCACTGTAAACCTATACCAATAAACTTGAACCATGCATCAACCATGCATCAACCTGTACCTCAACTTGTAATCTACTTGTCCTATAAATAACTGCATCAACCATGCACCAACCTTTACCAAACAATCTATAATCAACCTGTTCTATAAACAAGTGAAACCAACCATGTACCAAGTATGTACCAATCATGTGTCAAGTACTCATCACTCATCAATATGTACCAACATCATCAACTATACACCTCATGTATGTGCTAACTCATCAACTACTTGTCTCAACCATGTACCCAACTTGTACCTCAACTAAAAGCCCTCATCAATTTCATCATCCAAATATGATTTCTAACTCTATAATAAACCTAGTGTATATGATCACATACCTGAAAACCTTCTTTAACTTTAACAACAAGAGACTAGCATTTTCATCAAACTTCTCTTTAGTCTCACATGACTAGTTTTGGATTAGTTAGCAACCCTAACTTGAAATAATCATAACTTTGTGCCTGTAATGAATAAAGATCTGAAACTGATACACATGGTTCTTCGGTGTGTTTTATGAAAATCTCCAGGTTTCACTACTTGGACCCTCTCAGAAAAGGAGTTATAGAAAAAATGGCATACCTTGCAGAATTATGGCTTTTTCTAGAGAGTGACCATGTAGAGCGTGCCCCGCATGGAATATTTGTTGAATCAATATGAAATTGTTACACAGCATACTAAATAATTGACTATAACCAACACTTTTTGTCTTACTGAATTTGGATATTTTATGAATAAGTTATGACGTTTTTACCCGAAACATATGTTTTTCACTAGTTTCAGGACTAGCCACAAACCCTATTTTCCACGGAGTGTAACTCCAAAAATAAAACAACCCACAAGATGAATTTTTTAAAAAAGATACTTGGATATGTTTCCTCAATGGAATAGAAATTTCACAATCTGAATCATTCTATAAAAATATTTATTGTCAAAATAGTGAGATGAACTGTAAATAACATACCTTAGAAAACATCATCAAACGAATTTATCCTTCCTTGAATTTCGGCCTTCTTTTCTTCGCCTTCCCTCAGAAATTAGGCTTAGATATCATTTGGTTACCTCATACACCTATAGGTATTCAATATTATCAAGTGTTTCTTAAATGAGAGAGCCTTGCCTCTTATTTATACTCTCCAAGTAGCTTCCTTAAAAACATCTTCTAGGTCACTTTGCCCACTTTCCTTATTTTAGGGTTAACCCACTTCTAATTTCTCCATTAAATTTATTATTTAAATAATTTATTTTGTATTCACTTTGAATTATAGTACACTCATCACTTCACTTTATTATTTACCTTCTAAAATCTCTTAAACCACTTTGACTACTTTAACCTTTTGGGGCTTCTAGATGACACAAGAGGGTCCTCCAACTTCGTAAGGCCATAACTCTCAAACCGTGAGGAGTTATGTGACATTCCACATACCACTAGAAATGGAATGACACACCATCCATATATAATATTATTACCTACAAATATATCAAAACACATACCATTATCCATCAAACAAACATGGGTACATTACCCAAACCTGGGTTCTCCAACTTCTCATGGCCATAACTCTCTAAACGTCAGGAGTTATGTGACGTTACACATACAACCAGAAATGGCATGACAAGAACTATCCATCTAGGATATTTTCACTAAAAAATTTACTAACCATCATCTTATTATTCCACAAATAATCATGGGTTATCTAACCATACTTCTAGGATAACTCAATCCACAAAGAGTCTTCCCGTGAGGCATTTCACCATAAGGGGACCACTTTGGATTTCATCCATTTGTACTTATTATCAACCATGCCAAGAAAATAACGAGTCATCTTTACATCAAACAAACTTGGGTCCATTACCCAAACCTTTGTGTTATCGGGCTTTCTTCAAGGGTTGACATCAATGACAACCAACCTTAATCAATAGATTATGTGTGTAAATTAAAGAAGGCCTTGTATGGTCTAAAAAAGGCTCCTAGATCATGGTAGTCTAGAATGGATAAATATCTATAACAAACAGGGTTCAGAAAAGGAAGTGTAGACAACAACCTCTACATCAAGGTAAGTCAACATAGTATTTTATTAATTGAAGTTTATGTTGATGATATTATTTTTGGTAGTGATGATGACAGGTTAAGCCAGAAATTTTCAAAGGATATGCAGAATGAATTTGAAATGTCATTACCTGGAGAGCTATCATTCTTTATGGGACTTCAGATACGTCAAATAAACCAAGAAATTTTTATTTCTCAAACCAAGTATATCAGAGAAATTCTAAAGAGGTTCGAAATGGAAGATTGCAAACGAGTTATCACTGTCATGCAAACCAGTTGCAAGTTAAGAAAAGTTGATGATTCAAAGTCTACAGATCATAGGTAATGGAGGTCAATGATTGGTAACCTACTATATGTGACAACATCCAAACCAAATTTAATGCATGCAGTTGGACAGGTGGCACGATTTCAAGGAGCGCAAAAGTAATCACATGTATTAGCAGTGAAGAGGATTTTCAGATATCTCAAAGGAAAAGAAGAGTTTGGATTATGGTATCTAAAAGGAAAGGATCTATCACTTTTTTCCTACACAGATGAAGATTGGGTAGGTTGTATTGATGAACAACGAAGCACCAGTGGACCATAGTTCTAATTCGGTGAGTGTTTAGTATAATGGATAAGAAAGAAAAAATCATCAGTATATATATCTATAGCCAAGGCAGAGTATATTGCAACAACAACATGTTGTACATAGGTTCTTTGGATGAAACAAACTCTGACAGATATACAGGTTGAGTATGATGATCCCATTCCAATCTACTATGATAATACAAGCACCATCAATATCTTAAAGAACTCAGTGATGCACTCCAAGACGAAGCACATTTCAATCAAGTATCACTTTCTATGGGAAAAATTTGCAGAAAAGAACATCAGAGTTGAGTATGTGGGCACAAAAGAAAAAGTGGCAGACATCTTTACAAAACCACTTCCATCAGAATCCTTTGAGTATATTTTCCAGAGACTCAAAGTTATTTCTACTCCAAAATGAATGATTTTGAATGCTTATCTTATATGTCTTAGATGTACATCAGGAAGCACCATAAAGAGGACATTTCAAGTAGG
The DNA here is from genome assembly GCA_032191745.1 of Picea mariana. NCBI lineage: Eukaryota > Viridiplantae > Streptophyta > Pinopsida > Pinales > Pinaceae > Picea > Picea mariana. Next base: position 77,562 of record JASDQU010104022.1, read on the forward strand.
GGGAGCAGCCCTAGATGGAAAAATAAATTTTCCATTCATGACAAAGGGGGAGATATTTATCATATGCAAAGGATAGAGGCATAGTTCCAGGGGGAGCATGAGCGATATAACTTCAGTATTGCATGACATTATTCCAGTATTACATCAGAGTTTTTCCATCAATGCCAAAGGGGCAGATTGTTGATTAAGGTTGGTTGTCATTGATGTCTACCCTTGAAGGAAGTTGGAGAACCCAAGTTTGGGTAATGGACCCAAGTTTGTTTTATGGATAAAGGTATGAGTTTTGATATATTCGCAGGTAATACTATTCTATATGGATAGTACATATCATGCCATTTTCAGTGGTATGTGGAACATCACATAACTTCTCACAGTTAGAGAGTTATGGCCATGTGAAGTTGGAGAACCCTAATGGGTCATCTAAAAGCCCCAAAAGGTCAAAGTAGTCAAAGTGGTTTAAGAGATTTTTATAAGGTAAACAATAAAGTGAAGTGATGAGTGTACTATAATTCAAATTGAATAAAAAATAAATTATTTAAGTAATAAATTTAATGGAGAAATTACTAAGTTGACAAGTGGTTAGAAGTGGGTTAGACCTAAAATAAGGAAAGTGGTTTAAGATGGATAGAAGGTAATACCTTGAAATAAAGTGAAGTGACAAAGTCAAAGAGGATTATGTAAATAATAAAGTGAAGTGAAAAAGTCAAAGATGATTAATTAAATAATAAATTTAAGTGACAAAGTCAAAGAGGATTATTTAAATAATAAAGTCAAGTGACAAAGTCAAAGAGAATTATTTAAATAATAAAGTGAAGTGACAAAGTCAAGGAGTATTATTTAAATAATAAACTAAATGGAGAACTTTCTAATTATGGAAAGTGGTTATAAGAAGGTTTGTTGGACAACTGAGAGGGAGGGGGGGGTGAATCAGTTGTTACCGTGCTTAAACAATTATGCTTCTTTTAAATTCTTTACAAGGAACTCAATGATAATCACATTAATGCAGGGAAATAAGCAATGGCACTTTTAGCATCAGTCACATATATGAGATACAAAGAGACAGATATTTCTCAAGGAAACCCATAAAGGGTAAAAACCTCTTCTTCTTTATATGATAAGTATTATTTACATTCTTTACATTATAATACATATGAGCACCAACTCATTGTGAGGCTACAACCTCTGTTTTTGCAAGCTGCAACTTGTTGAGAGCACCAACTCTCTGTTTTCTCTAGCACCCACTAGAAGGAAGCACCAACTTCCTGGTTTTTCTAGCACCAACTAGAAGGAAGAACCAACTCCCTCGTTTCTCTAGCACCAACTAGAAGGAAGAACCAACTCCCTGGTTTCTCTAGCACCAGCTAAAAGGAAGATACAACTCCCTGTGTTCAAGCACCCACTTGAGCCTCTGAGGACACCAGTCCTCCCTAGCACCTCCCTACCACCCTGATTTATGAATATGTGTTACTGAAAATTATTACAGTGATATAATGTGCAACAATAGCTTACCAGTCTCATCACTGTTTTGTCGCTACTCTGTCTTCTTTAGTGTCTTCCTGCACGCATCCATTGCACTTTTTGTTCTTTTGCCTTTTGTGCTCTGTGCACCATTCCCATTTAATGCACCCTTTGTCTTTTGTCCATTTCCACTATTGCACTCCACCTCCTTCTTCACAGATGCATCACTCACAACAACAACAAACCCTAATATCTTCTTTTCTCCACATTCTTATACTCCTTGTGCATCTTGTGCATACTTTGTATGCAATGGTTCTGCATACTCTGCATGTCGAGTGCTCACCCTCTTCATCATGGAAACTCTTCATCTTCTCTTCTTATTAATCTCATCTATCCATCATCACTGGGTGTCATGATCAAATTGCTTCACATCATAGGCAGTTGAGATTCTTCATCTTCTGTTGCAGTCCACCTCAACCTCTCTGTCCTATTCAACGACTCCAATGCTCTTCCAACTGTCAATAGCCTCCATGAATAGTCTTTTCTCCTACTGGAAGATTTCTTGTGACCCTTCAGCTCCTTTGGAAATCACACAGAAGTCTCTTCGAGTCCTCTGGCAAAGACCATCAGTGGTTTCTAGAAGTTACACTTAGAAGTGCTACAATAGCCCTCCGATATTCTTCAGTTTCATCTGCACCGTTGGATTAACTTCTCTAAATATTGCATTCATTTCGGCATTCCGCTCTTCATCATTTCGGCATCACCGTGATGGAGGATTTTAGTACTCTCCACTTCCCGACCCTTGAAACTACGAAAAGGAGCTTGTCATCACTAACTCCTTCCCCCATATTCCACTGATGTGACCAATGGTTGTGACCTCAATCTCAGTCGAAACTGCATTTCACAATTTTTCATTTCATCATTTCGGCATTTTGACACTCTTGGTGGTGAAGTGTTTCGACACTTCAACTCTTGGTATCTAGAACTCTGAAATGGAGTCATATCAATGGTCTTGTACTCCAACGTTTTTCATTTCGATGAATCAGAATTTCGGTATTCCCGTGGTGAAAGACCTTGACATATCCAACTCTCATTATTTGAACCTTTGGTATGTAGTCTATGACATTTTGTGACTTCAGGTTTCGCGATTTCAGGACTCCTGTGATGAAGAGTCTTTACTCTTGACTCCTCCTACTCCCGGTATCTGAAACTCTTGTATGGAGTCTTTATCATTTCACAACTTCGGATTTCGCGACTTTAGGAATCCTTATGATGAGATTCTTTGTCATTTCCATCTCTTGGTATCCGAAATCCCGGTATCCAATACTTCAAAATAGAGTCGTATCAATGGTCCACGATCTCCTCGAACCAATGGCTCAGATCATTTCACCATTTTTCATTTCGTGATTTTGGCACTTCTATTGGTGAGAGTCTCTGACATCTCCATCTCCCAGTAATCGAAATCCCAGTATTCAATACTTCGAGTGGTGAGCATGTTTCAGGATTTCAGGATTTCACCTTTTGGTACTTTGGGACTCCTGATGATGAGATTTTTTGACATCTCCATCTCCCGGTAACTGAAATACCGGTATTCAATACTCCAAGTGGTGCGCCTGTTTTAGGTTTTCGATATTTTGCATTTTGGCACTTCGGGACACCTGATGAAAAGAGTCCTGACATCTCTATCTCTCGGTATCCAAAACTCTGGTAGCTGAAACTTCAAGTGATGTGCCTATTTCATGATTTCAAGGTTTCACATTTCGTGACTTCGGGACTCGTGTGTTGGAGAGTCTTGACTCTTGACTTCTCCATCTCCTAGTAACTGAAACTCCAAAATGGAGTCTTTGTTGAGGCATTTTTTTTTGGTTTTTCGAGGTTTTTCATGTCACCTTGCTCATTAAAGGGTGTGCAGGTTCTCCTGGATCCAACGTCGGTCGGACCTTTGGCTCAGATCTGACGTTCATCAATAAATCTCAATGAGATCCATCATTGCATACTCTGATCTTGTTGAGCTTTCTCTGCATCATCTTCCCAAAAGACTTCTGGAGCCTACCTGGCACATGCTTCCTATACTCAAGCCATCATTGTTGTTGTACTTTCCATCAATGACAAGAATACACTGCTTGAAAAACATGCCAACAATCTCCCCCTTTAGCATTGATGGCAACCCTGAGTGTCTTCGCTAATCCATTTGGACCTCCAAATGTAGCATCCAGCCCAGACCACTACTTTTCTCCCCCTTTGACATCAATGTCAAAGAAAACATGCTCCCCCTAAGCTGTTGTACTAATTTTTAGGAGGCATTAGATATTTAAACAATACAAAACTCCCCCTAACAAGATGGACTCTCTTAGGTGTGAGACGGAATGACACCCAGTTTTTGTCGGAGATATTCAAAAGGTGTCTTAGCTAGGGGTTTAGTAAAGATGTCTGCAATTTGTTCTGTGGTTGGAATGTACTGGACTTGAACAACTTGATTAGTGACCTGCTCTCTCAGAAAATGGTATTTTATGGGAATATGCTTGGTCTTGGAGTGGAATACAGGATTCTTAGACACACTGATGGCACTAGTGTTATCACAATGAATTAGGATCGGTGCAATGTATTTTACCTCCAATTCTTCAAGTGTCTAAATCATCCATAATACCTAAGTGTAATAGGTAGAAACAACAATATACTTTGCCTCTGTGGTTGATAAAGAAATGTAACCTTGATTTTTACTAAGCCATGCTACTAATGAGTTGCCCAAGAAGAATGCTCCTCCACTGGTTCTTTTTCTCTCATCAATATAGTTTGCCCAATCTACATCTGAATAAGCAGTTAACTAAAAATTATGATTTCTGGGATACCACAGACCATAAGTCATTGTTTCTTTCAAATACCTGAATATTCTTTTGACATATTGCAAATGACTCTGTTTAGGTGCAGACTGAAATATTCCTACCATTCCTACAACATGCATTATGTCTGGGCAAGATGTTGTGATGTACAACAAGCTACCTATCATTGATCTATATGAACTTTGATCAACATCAAGTGAGTCATCATCCTCGCTTAATTTGCATCCAGTAACCATAGGTGTACCCACAGGTTTGGAGTCTTCCATTTGAAATCCTTTTAGCATTTCTCTTAGATATTTTTCTTGAGAAACAAACATCCCTTCAGACCTTTGAGTAATTTGCAGACCAAGAAAAAATGGCAGTTCTCCTATCATGGACATTTCAAACTCAGATTCCATGGCAGAAGCAAACCATTGTACCAATGGATCCTTATTACATCCGAAGATGATGTCATCTACATAGACCAATACGATGAGAAAATTATTATCCTTTGTTTTAATATACAGATTGTTTCATTTCTTCCTCTCTTGAACCCTTTGTCTTTGAGATACGTATCCAGTCTATGATACTAGGCTCGAGGGGCTTGTTTTAACCCATATAAAGCTTTCTTCATCTTGCATACTAAGTCAGTGTTATCAGACAGTTTGAAACCCTCAATTTTTTCCATATTGACTTCTTCACTTAAATCTCCATTTAGAAAAGTTGACTTAACATCCATTTGATAGAATTTAAACCTTTTATGACAAGCATAGGCAAGAAACATTTTGATAGCTTCTAATCTTGCTATGGGTGCAAATGTTTCATCAAAATCCAGTACTTCTATCTGAGCATATCCTTTACAGACTAACCTTGCTTTGTTCCTGATAACTTGTACTTGCTCATTCAATTTATTCTTAAAGATCCATTTGGAGCCAATGACGTTTTTACCTTCAAGTCTATGAACCATCTCCCATGTATTGTTTTCTCAATATGATCATGTTCATCATCCATTGCTTTAACCCAGTGGTAATCTTTGCTAGCTTGACTGAAATTCTAGGGTTCTAGCATGGATATGAATGCTATATGAGACTGTTCGGTGGTTTTGATTAGCTTTCTCCTGGTTTGTACACCTTTGTCTTTTTCTCCAATTATCTGACTTGCAGGATGATTCTTTTGAATTATTTTGGAGGAGGAATTTGAAGTTGTCTGTTGATTTGAGTCTATCTGAGTGTCTGAGTCTTCATCTGATTCAGAGTCTTCATTTTCTGATTTCTGGACCTGTTCATCTTTAGCTTTAGCTGTGTCTTCTGTAGAAGACTCATTACTGTACATCTCTCTTGCTAGGATTCCTTCATCAACTTTTACATCAATACAGTCAACCATTTTATGCAGCCTCTTATTATAGCATCTGTATCCTTTACTGTTTGTAGCATACCCCAAGAAGATACCTTCATCAGCCCTGTCATCATATTTCCCAAGGTTCTCATCATTATTATTTATGTAGCATTTACTCCCAAAGACTTTGAAGTGTTTAATTGAAGCAGGTCTCCCAAACCACAGTTCATAAGGTGTCTTGTCACTTTGTTGTCTGAGGTGGGCTTTGCTAAGAACATGGACTGTTGTGTGTATTTCTTCTACCCAGTAAGTTTGGCCAATGTTCTTCTCATTCATCATTGACCTGGCCATTTCCTGCATTGTTCTGTTTTGCCTCTCAACTACTCCATTTTGTTGTGGAGTTCTTGGGATTGTGTATTCTCTCTTGATCCCATGCTTATCACAAAATTCCTTGAAGTCACTTGACATAAACTCTCCTCCTTGGTCTGATCTTACTTTATTTAACTTCTTACCTGTTTGAGTCTTAATTAAAGCCTTAAATATTTTAAAATTCTCAAATACTTCATATTTTTCTTTGACAAAGGCAACCCAAGTAAGTCTGGAGTAATCATCAATAATCAACATGAAGTAGTTTTCTTTCCCTGTGCCTTCCTATCTTGATGGCCCACATAAATCCATATGAACTAGTTGGAGTGGTTTCTATGTTGAAGTAAAGCTCCTGGAATTAAATTGTGTCTTGTTTAGCTTTCCTACTTGATAGGGTTTACACATTGAATCTTGGGGCTTTGATATTCTCGGAAGATCTTTTACTGCCTTGAGATTTCTGAGTTTGATTAATTGGTCAAAGTTTAGATGTTCAAGTATCCTATGCCATAACCAGCTTTCATCATGTTTTCTTGGATGACATTCTTCTCTATTTTCTTTCAGCACATATACATTATTTTATGTACTTATGCCTTTGGCCACCACTTGTCCTGAGTTTACAGAATTTATCTTGCAGTCCTTGAACGTGAACAACACTTCACATCCTCTGTCACACATTTGACTAAAACTAGGCAGATTATGTTTCAGCCCATACACAAGTATAACATCTTGGGATTTTCCTTTTCCATTACTTAAACTCACCATCCCTTTACCCTTTATTTTACCTGGAGCATCATTTCCAAAGGTTACATTTCCTGATTTGCTTTCACTTAGAGATAGAAATTTACCTTTGTCTCCTGTCATATGTTTGGAGCATCCACTGTCTATGTACCAAGGGTTCATTTTTATTTGAGTTGACAACACTAATCCACATTTGTCACTTTCTTTCTTCTTCCAAAACTTGACATTTTCAGCAGGTGAATTAAAATATAGTTCATAGTTCTTTAATCGACAGTCAACAAATTTATGCCCATAGTTATGATAGATGTAGCATTCAATCTCATTGTTCAACAGATCAAACTTATTGTTGCGGTGTTGTCTACTCATTGACTATTGATTATTTCTTGACCTCCTTAGTTGCATGTCCCTGGACTTAATTTGGAAATTGGCAATCTATGAAGTTTTGTTACTTGGCTACATCATTCTTCGTTGTGGAAAGTATTTATTCCTTTGAAATATTAATTGCTCATGTCCAATTCTTAAGGAACAATTAACATCTTTGTGACCAAAGTTAGAACAGTAGAAAAAATAGCCATAGAAAAATTATTTGTACCTGGAAAATGGTTGTCTTCTTTGAGAAAATCGATTTCTTCCATGCTGATGACGTCTTTCAGCAAGGAGCGCATTATTTCTTTATTCTACAGATTCAGCCTTGGCACCTTTTTCCTTACTTGTCCTGGGCGGTTGATTGTCTTCCTTTGTTTCTGTTGGTTTGTGGTTGTCATTGGTTGTACATTTGAAAAACTTGATGGGTTCTTCATTTCTTGGCTTCCCACTACTTGATCCCTCTTCATAACCCAAACCAATTTTCAGCTTTGGATTCCTTTGCTGATTCAGAATGGTGGCTAATCCTTCTGAGGCTTTGATACTTGATAGATTTTGATTATACAAGGCTTGAAACTTCTCCATCTCTTTCCTAGTTTTCACTACTTCTTGTTCTAATGCTTCACATCTTGCCTTCTTTTCTGATAGTTGTCATTTTAGAATGTCTTCAATTTTCTTTGCCTCTTCTAATTCTACTTTTAGTAGGACAAGGTCATCATCAGGTTCTTTACTGTCTTTCTCAAGCTGTATCATCAATTGTCTTTGCTTTCTGTTCTTGATTCTTAGTCTGTCAATCTCTTCCAGTGCACTGATCAGTTCTCCTTCCATGTCAACCACAACTTCTTGTTCATTAACATCACTCCCTGTGCTATTATTATCATAATCCTCTTTGGCCATAAGTATGAAGTCATTTAGTTTATCTTCAATAGAGGATTCATTATCTTCATCATCTAAAGGATCATCATCATTGTTTACGCATAGACTTTTCTTCTTAAAGTTATTCTATTTAAAGAAATTTTTGTGTTTGTACTTCTCCTCATCATCACATGTCTGATCCTTTCCTTTGTGGGGACATTTATTTGCAAAATGACCTATCCTACCACAGTTGAAACATTTGAAAGGCATTTTACCTTTGCATTTGCCTGATCCCTTCTTCAGTCTCTTCACAAATTTTTCTTCAATTTCATCGGGCTCAGAATCCTCATTCTTGTCTTCTTTAAATGATGCTTCTATGGAGGTGGGTTTATCTTTAACTATTCTCATTTCATATGTAGTCAATGTTCCTAGAAGTTGATCAAACTCTAAGGTTTTTATATCATTAAGTTCTTCTATAGAAGAGACCTTCAGGTTGAACCTATCTAGGAGAGATCTCATGATTTTATGGACTAAAGAAGGTTCCTCAATTGTTTCACCAAGTGCCTTCATTGCATTTACCATTTATTCTACTCTCAAAAAGTATTTTCCAACAGTTTCATCTTCCTTCATCTTCAGTTGTTCAAACTGTATTTTGTAGGTTTGAAGCTTGGCATCCTTTACCTTTTCATTACCTTCATAATTGCTAATGAGTTTGTACCACATTTCTTTGGCAGTTCCTAGGTGCATAATTTTTATGAATTCTACTTCTGCAAGCCCACTCAAGATAGCATTCATAGCCTTAGCATTGAAGCTAAATTCTAGCTTGTCATCCTTATTAGCTAGTACAACTGGCTTTACATAACCAGTGTCTACCACATCCCAAACATCTACACCTAAAGCCATTATGTAGGTTCTCATTCTAACTTTCTAGAAGGCAAAGTTTGTTCCATTGAACAAAGGGGCCTTATTGGTTGAATTTCCTTCATGTCTTGACATTTTTAAGAACTAGGATCTGCCCTTAGATAAAACGGGTTGGCTCTGATACCAATTGTTGGACAACTGAGAGGGGGGGGTTGAATCAGTTGTTACCGTGCTTAAACAATTATGCTTCTTTTAAATTCTTTACAAGGCACTCAATGATAATCACACTAATGCAGGGAAATAAGCAATGGCACATTCAACATCAATCACATATATGAGATACACAGAGACAGATTTCCCGAGGAAACCCATAAAGGGTAAAAACCTCTTCTTCTTTATATGATAAGTATTATTTACATTCTTTACATTATCATACATATGAGAACCAACTCATTGTGAGGCTACAACCTCTATTTTTGCAAGCTTCAACTTGTTGAGAGAACCAACTCTCTGTTTTCTCTAGCACCCACTAGAAGGAAGCACCAACTCCTTGGTTTTTCTAGCACCAACTAGAAGGAAGCACCAACACCCTGGTTTCTTTAGCACCAACTCCCTAGTTTCTCTAGCACCAGCTAGAAGGAAGCTACAACTCCCTATGTTCAAGCACCCACTTGAACCTCTAAGGACACCAGTCCTCCCTAGCACCTCCCTACCACCCTGATTTATGAATATGTGTTACTAAAACTTATTATAGTGATATAATGTGCAACAACAGCTTACGAGTCTCACCACTATTCTACAAGATTTCGCTGCTCTGTCTGGCTCACTATCTTCTTGCACACATCCATTGCACTTTCTGTTCTTCTGCCTTTTGTGCTCTGTGTGCCATTCCCATTCAATGCACCCTTTGTCTTCTGTCCATTTCCACTACTGTACTCCACCTCCTTCTTCACACATGCATAACTCACAATAGAAACAACCCTTAATCTCTTCTTTTCTCCACATTCTTATACTCCCTGTGCATCTTGTGCATACTTTTTATGCAACGGTTCTGCATACTCTACATGTCGAGTTCTCTGCCTCTTCATCATGGAAAATCTTAAGCTTCTCTGTTTGTTAATCCCATCTGTCCATTTTCACTAGGTGTCATGATCAAATTGCTTCACATCACAGGCAGTTGAGATTCTTCATCTTCTATTGCAGTCGACCTCAACCTCTGTATCGCAGTTAACGGTTCCAATGCTCTTCTAGCTGTCAATAGCCTCCACGAATAGTATTTTCTCCTACTGGAAGCTTCCTTGTGACCCTTTAGTTCCTCTGGAAATCAAACAGAAGTCTCTTCGAGTCCTATGGCAGTAACCATCAGTGGTTTCTAGTAGTTACACTGAGAAGTGCTACAATAGCCCTCTGATCTTCTTTAGTTTCATCTGCACCGTTGGATTAACTTCTCTAAATCTTGCATTCATTTTGGAATTCCACTCTTTGGCATTTCAGGATCACCGTGGTGGAGGATTTTAGTACTCTCCACTTTTCAACCCCCGAAACTCCGAAAAGGAGATTGTCTTCACTAACTCCTTCCCCCATCTTCCACCGATGTGACCAAAAGTTGTGACCTCAGCCTTAGTCAAAACTGCATTTTGCAATTTCGCGTTTTGGCATTTCGGCATTTCGACACTCTTGGTGGTGAAGTGTTTCGACACTTCAACTTCTGATATCTGGAACTCCGAAATGGAGTCAGATCAACGGTCTGGTACTCCAGCGTTTTTCATTTCGGCGAATCGGCATTTCGGTATTCCTGTGGTGAAAGACCTTAACATCTCCAACTCCCGGTATCTGAACCTCCAGTATGTAGTCTGTGACATTTTGCGACTTCAGGTTTCATGATTTTAGGACTCCTGTGATGAAGAGTCTTCACTCTTGACTCCTCCTACTACTGGTATCAGAAACTCCGGTCTGGAGTCTTTATCATTTTATGACTTCGGGTTTCGTGACTTCAGGACTCTTTATGATGAGAGTATTTGTCATTTCCATCTCCCGATATCCAATACTTCAAAATGGAGTCGGATCAATGGTCCACGATCTCCTCAAACCAACATCTCAGATCAATTTTTCCATTTCTCATTTCGCGATTTTGGCACTCTTGTTGATGAGAGTCTCTGACATCTCCATCTACTGGTAACCGAAATACTGGTATTCAATACTTCGAGTGGTGCGCCTATTTTAGGATTTCAGGATTTCACCTTTCGGTACTTTGGGACTCCTGATGATGAGAGATTTTGACATATCCATCTCCCGGTAACCGAAATCCCGGTATTCAATACTCCAAGTGGTGTGCATGTTTCGGGTTTTTGGGATTTCGCATTTCAGTACTTCAGGACTACTGATGACAAGAGTCCTGACATCTCTATCTCCCAGTATCCAAAACTCCAGTAGCCAAAACTTTAAGCGATGCACCTATTTTGCGATTTTGGGGTTTCGCATTTTGCAACTTCAGGACTCCTGTGTTGGAGAGTCTCAACTCTTGACTTCTCCATCTCCCAGTAACTGAAACTCCAAAATGGATTCTTCGTTGAGACGCCTGTTTTGGATTTTTCATGGTTTCGCATGTCACCTTGCTCGTTAAAGGGCATGTAGGTTCTCCTGGATCCAACATCGGTCGGACCTCTGGCTCAGATCTAACGTTCATCGGGAAATATCAATGAGATCCATCGCTGCATACTCTAATATTGTTGAGCTTTCTCTGCATCGTCTTCCCAAAATACTTCTGGAGCCCACCTGGCACATCCTTCTTGTACTCAAGCCATCATCGGTGGTGTACTTGCCATCAATGAAAAGCATACACTGCCTGTAAAACATGCCAACAAGGTTAACCCTAAAACGAGAAAAATGGGTTAAGTGGTCAAGTGGCTATTGGATACATGGACAAGTGGAAAATTGGGCAAAGTTTGACATAGGTGACTATGTGGACAAAGTGGCTATGTGGGAAAAGTGACCTAGAAGATGCTTCTAAGGAAGCTACTTGGAGAGTATAAATAAGAGGAAAGGCTCTATCATTTTAATAACACTTGAGCATATTGGATATCTATAGGTGATTGAGGTAACCAAAGGATATCGAAGCCAAATTTCAGAGGGAAGGTGAAGTAAAGAAGGCCAAAATTCAAAGGAGGATAAATTATTTTGATGATGCTTTCTAAGGTATGTTATTTACAGGTCATCTCACCATATTCAAATACCTTTTTTTCTAGAATGATTCAGACCATGAAATTGATAGGCCATTGAGAAAACATATCCAAGTAGTTGTGGTATGAATTTCATCTTGTGGATTGTTGTAGTTTTTGAGTTACACTTTGTGGAAAATAGGGTTTGTGGCTAGTCCTGAAACTAGTCTAAAACAGGTGTTTCGGGTAAAAAAATCATTACTTATTCATAAGAGATCCAAATTAAGTAAGAAAAAAAGTTTTGGTTAGAGTATAGTCTTTAGTATTCTATGTAAAATTTTCAGATCCATACTACAAGTATTCTTTGTGGGGCACGCTCTAGAAGTTTTCTCTCTAGAATAAGCCATAATTCAACAAGGTATGCCATTTTTTCTATAACTCCTTTTCTAAGAGGTTTCAAGTAGTGACACCTAAAGGAATTGAATAAAACGCACTGAAGAACACTGTGTACTATTTTTAGGTCTTTATTCATTACAGTTACACAGTTATGATTATTTCAAGTTAGGGTTGTTGACTAATCCAAAACTAGTCATGTGAGACTAAAGAAAAGTTTGATGAAATGATAGTCTCTTGTTGTTAAAGTTAAGGAAGGTTTGCAGGTATTTGATCATATACACCATTTATATTACAAAGTTAAAAATCAGATTTGGATGATGAAATTGATGAGGGATTTTGGTTGAGGTACACATTAGGAACATGGTTGAGACAAGTAGTTGATGAGTTGGCATATACATGAGGTGTATAGTTGATGATGTTGGTACATATTGATGAGTAGTTGATACATGATTGGTACATACTTGGTACATGGTTGGATGCACTTGTTTATGGTACAGGTTGATTACAGATTGTTTGGTACAGGTTGGTGCATGGTTGATGCACTTGTTTATGGTACAGGTTGATTACAGATTGAGGTACAAGTTGATGCATGGTTGATGCATGGTTCAGGTTTATTGGTACATGTTTAAAATGGTATATCTCACAGTGATAGTGTGACAATGGTTTCATCATTCTACTTCTACTTCAGGGTGGTTTGACGAGGCAAGGACAAGTGGTTGTAGCTAGCTTCTGGTTTGTAGCCAGAGAGCATAGGGGGTTGTAGCCTCCTTCTGGTTGTAGCGAGAGAATTGGGGAGTTGGATATTCCCTTAGGTTGTAGCCTAAGAAACTAGGGGGTTGGTGCCTCCTTCCAGTTGCAATTGGAAAAAAAAGGAATTTGGTGCTTCCAATGAATGTAATTCTTCAAGACATATAAGAAAAAGATTTATGTGGTTTTCTCCCACTTTGGGTTTCCATGTAAAACACGGGTATATTTTGTATGTGTATGATTGTTCATTTGTTCATTGCTTATTTACTCTGCAGTTATCGGGTGATAATGCTACAATGATATAAAACTTGGATTGTATGGTTAAAAAGGCTTAAATTTCTCTATTACTGATTCACCCCCCCCTCTCAGTAATCCAATAGTCTTATCAAGTGATTATGATCCCAATCATTTCCTATCACAAAGGCTCATCATAGGCACATTTTTCCGCCATAATAAGACTTAATACTTGTTTTTTTCCATATTTAATAGTAATTCATGGATTTTTTTGCATGTTTCTTTGTAAATGTGCTTTGAGGTGGAATTTTTTGTATATTATACTGTTTTTCTCTAATATCTATGCCAAAAGATTTGTGTAGCACTAATAAGTTTGACCTCCATGAGTCAAGAGAGTGATCCAGATTTTATGAGCAGAATGAAATGAATACAGACTGTTAAAATATGCTTAACACAAAATAATAGAGATACGGTAAAAATGGTTTTCTATTCAGTAAGGACATAAGCTGAAACTATAAAATCCATCAAAAAACAAGCTTGTTGGAATGGTGGCAGCTTATCTCTGAGAAGAGATATGACGTTTGCACTCATTCGCAAGAATATGGTTATAATGAGGCTCTACAGACTATTTTACAATAAATAGGAATGTCAAAAACCCTATACATCCAAAAACCTAACACTAGAAGATGAAGCACGGAAATTCATGTAGGCTCCGTTTGGGTAAGTTAGTACATCAACTTCTTGGGGTCATAACTTTTGCATACGATCCTTGTTTTAGGTGAACGATGGCCTGTTGGAAAGGTCTAACCGAGAAAAACAATTTTTGACTAACCCAAAGCAGTGCCTCTGGCAGTCCCCTGGGCCCCAAATCCCAAAAAAAACATCATTTAGGGCCTCAAAATGGCCCCAAAAGTTTGGAACCTGAAAAACTATTGAAAAACTGCCAAGGTGGAAAATTATTTTTTGGGCCAGTGGAATAGGTGAGTGGCCATCGATATCCACCTATATCAGAGAACTTAAGGATGCCAACATCCTTAAAAAAGGGGGTTTTGTCTCCCTAAAAGTGCTTTCATCCAAAAATCAAGGGACATTGTCCCCACCTACCTATTGAGAGCTCTTTGTTCATTAATATCCACTCCTGATCAACAACAGTTTGAGATCTAGAAGGGATTGACTAAGATCCCTTATTTCTCCATTTCTCTCCTCAATCCAAGCAAAGAAGGTTGGACTCTCAAGACTATATATAGACCTCTAGCCTAGGAGAGAATAAAATAGATTTTGATAGTATCGTATTGATAATTTGATCTGAATACTTTTGTTGAAGACTTAGATTCTTTTCTCTCTTAATGTACTATTGATGTTAATGGAATAAATGTGGTATTTTTTTCAGCTTCTTAGATTTTTCTCAAGGTTCCTTATGCTTCTTGGGTAGGGCCCACTCAAGAGGGCTCAAAGACCCTATTGCAATTTATATAGTTATTTTCATGTTAAGATAGTGATTAGTTATAATTTCATTCCTTTTGAAGATTAATGTAGTTTTGCATGATTAATTTTTCTTTCTAACGGGTTATCATTAACTGGGTAGTTATAACAGGCATCCTATAGAAAGATTCAAAATCCTATTGGAACACTCTTGGGTGTCTTTCCAAGGCCAAGAACCTCATATCTGTTATATTTTATTCTAGTATATAATTTTTAATGTTTCATAAGACTTGCACTATCTTTCTAGGCCACTTTTGGCTTAATGTAGGAGTTTCCTATAGAAACTATGCAATTCCTTTAGAAGTTGTACAGTTCTTGTAGAAACCTCCTATAGGAATGTTTTAGTTCTAGATTTTGGTTTGTCTCAATATTGTTTTCATAAGAATAGAAATAAAAATTAGGGTTAGGCATAAAATAGCTTGTTTTTTTAATTGTAGTTTTTTTCATACACTAGAATGAATTCATATTATTCTTTCATTTTGATCCTTATGGTTTAACATTCTTTATTTCCTTCCATTAGACTAAATTCCCTTTATGTAATTTATATTAGCTATCCTTTCAAGTTGGTGTCTTTTTCCTTCAAGCAATAGTTTAAAATTTCTCTTTGACATTTCAATTTCCTGCACTATTTCATGCATTCCAACCCTTGATTAGTCTCAGATGTATACTACTATCAGTGCACACTGCATATACATTTCAAAACAATCTTAAGTTTGTAGGAACCCCGAGTTGATAAATTAAAGTAAGGAGCCAAGGATACAATAGTATTATTGTTTCTATTCCTAGGGCCATCAAGTGCAAGCTCCAAAAGTTTTGATTGATGTTATGTGATTCATTTCATTGCTATCAATCCCACTTCTTCACCCCTATGAGAACCACCCAATGAAATGATTTCCAATACTCATGGATATAGGTCATATATTAATGACTTAGTCTACATAATTAATACTGAAATATTTCATGCATATGGGTCATATATTAATGACATACTTGATTAAATGAGTGCTATTACTCATGGATATGGGTCATTGATTAATGACTTAGTCTACATAGTTAATCCCAAAAAATATATCTACTATATTTTTTAATTGTTGGAATTTATTGTTGTCTACAAACCCTATTTTAGAAGAAAGGTTCTGGTTGTAAAAATTATTTGGTTGGAGTGCCTAGAATAGTTCATTTTTTTATAAGAGGGCCATTCAATCCTAGAAGTGGATGATTAGAACCAAATATATATATATATTGGAAGCTCAGAAGCCCCAAGAAGGAATAGAAAAAATCTTGTTTAAGAATGTGCCTCCAAGTAAGGAAGAAGATGGTTGTTTTGAGGAAATGTTTTCTTGGATGGAAGAAACTATTGAATCCTTAAATCAAGTAGTCTCTAATTTGGTGTCTCCATATTGTAATATAGGAGTGATGGGAATGTAAACAAAGTAGAATCAAAAGAGTCAGAGATAAATCTCAAATGAACCTTCAAAAAATTAGTGAGGGTGGCATGTTGACTATGTTTATAGTGGAGGCGACGCTTTACATTTACCCATTTAATGGGGAAATGGATGTAGAGAAATTGAAAAATTGATTAAGGAATATTGATATATATTTCAACTATCAAGGCTAATGACGACAGGTAGAAATTTTCCTTTGAACGCCTTAACATGTTGGAGCATGCTCTCCTCTGGTGGGATAACTACTCACATCATCAACTTCAAAGGAAAATTAGAAATATTTTTTACCCAAGTAGTTATAAAGAAAAAAATAAATCTAGTGGAAATAACTCAGTCAACACCAAAGACAATGTGTAGAAGATTACACTATTGAATTCAGAAAATTAGTTAGATTCCTGAATTTCTAGGATTAACATGTGTGCTTGTTATATATGTTGGATACCTTCATGGTTATATCCAACCAAAGATATCATGATTTGATATTCAATATTTAGATAAATCTTGCACAAAATCCCTATATATTGAGATGAAGGGTGTGAAGAACATGAAATTATTTCAGGAGAAGAAAAGGTCCTTCTATATGACCCAAGCAAATCAATGTGTAAATTGACCACACCAATGAACTATCACTATTGTTCATTGGATCTAGATATCCTTCCAAAGAACTATGTAGGTAAGAAATTCATGGTGGTCCAAGATGAACCAAACAAGGGAAACGATAAGGAACAAGTGATTAAAATTGAAGGTTTGGAAGAAGAGGACTAAAAAAATGGTTATCACTTCAATAAGAACAAGTTGAGAACAATTTCCTTTCAAAGTTAGCTAGTTAGAAACTTAGTTTCCTTTTTTTGGTCATTATTAAAATTAGTTCAATTGTAACTACTCATGAGAGTGTTTATAGAGGCCATGAACTTAAAGAGGGGAGGTATGATTATTGTATGCAATGCAGATATGTGGACATTGAAGCTACATTGTCATAACAAATCAATAGAACAGATTTTTCACTTTGAACAATTAGGTTAGAGTTACTTTTGTGTTTCTTTTAAATCACTAGAAAGAATAGAGAGGGGTACAAAGAAAAGAAGATAGAGGGAAATAACATTGTAATAAGGAGATTTTAGGCCTAAGAAGACTAGGTGAATCTTAGGTGGATCTTACAATTAGAGTTATGGTGCAAGAAGAGTTACATTTTGTAATCAACTAGGTTTAATGAATGACTTTTTGTTCAGTAAGTATCTTATGTGGAAATTGATGTCATGGATGATGTTATATTTTTCGATGTTTATTATTGTAATAAAGTAATGATGTTTAAAGAACATTTGAATGTGTGTGTGTGTGAAGTAATACTTTATGAGGAAATTCAAAGGATTGTTCTCCACAGTTATAGATGATATCCCTAATAAATATAAGTAAAAAGATGAGTTTTCTACCATTGGGAAAAGTTCAATTCCCATGATGGATTTTCTTGGAGCCATGGGGTCACCTTGAGGTATTTTTTGAATGTGTGGTTTCACCTAGAGATATTGTATTGAAAAAATGGTCGTGTGACCCATGCACACATAAGTGGATAAAATCCCACCCTCGTGTCCTTAAAATTTAATAGTCAGGAGGTGTATAGCTTAAGTGGTTGGGAGGTATGTTTGGTATACTCTCCACCCAAGTTCCAATCCCCAATGAGATATTTGTCCCATTGTGATGAGACTATAAGGGTAGGCATCCCCCAAGTGTGGGACCCCATGGGGACATCTCCTCATGTATTGGCCCTTTATAATTCATAAGTTACATAGTATATACTAGTCTTTTTTAATGTAACCAACACCCATGTTGATTAATGTCATTGCAAAAAATGACTTATCTTGCTAAAATGAAATCAAAAATGACCCATACATATAACAAAAAGAGAAGGGGTAGCATGCCCATAAATTCTATAGCATAACAATATGCTTATTTACATATGCATATACAACATTTAGAAATTCAAGAATGCATTCAAACCCAAAAAATCATAACACAACATTTAGATATCATTCACATAATGGTACAATAATGAATAACACAACATGAACACGCATATGTTTATAAATGTTATTCAATCGATTCCATATGAAGGATGAACCTCCCAACCAAAGGCACTATTGATATGAATATCAATAGTAGGACACCCCTGAGCTAAGGCTATGAGTCCATAAGGATATATATCCCTTTACATATCCACTCTCCACACTCAACAACCCAAACCCAGGCTCTACTCCTATGACATTTCCAATCCACCAGCTCTCTCTTCCCTAGAACCTACACAACCCAAGGAATGTACCCCTTTAACTACTCAAAGTCCCTCGTGATGTACCATTATTTGATCAGGGCTTCCAATGCACTTGGTTGGATAGGAATCTCTTATCTAAGTATTTTAGGAACTCTCATTTGTTTCAGGAGTGGTCACAACAACCTTCACAAGGATCTTGAGCCATTTCCTCAATAGGAAATTCACTACATGATTACAACTTGTTTTACAGGAACTAAAGCATCATTTCTAGCATAACACGTAGCCAAAACATGGATTCTCTCAAGCATGTCATGGTTGGTTCTCTTTCCAACACTCATCTTCTCCTTTTCTTCCCAAAATATGCATTTAAAAATTGTCCCTATTCTGCATAGAAATGTCCTTCTCTTTCTCTTGGTTGCTTGACTCTCACTCTTCCCAAAGATGATTTTAATTCAACCCATGATCTCTAATAAATATGGCATGCGACCACTCACACCCACCCTATTACATGATTTTTATGATTGGCCATGGGGACACTCAACAACAAAATAAAATGTTTAGACATTGATAATAATTTTGTGAATGTGGATTGGATTAATACCCATGAATATGTCCCCTTGAACCCCTCTCTCTTGTGGAATCATAGTGCCCCATCATTTTCTTCCCTTTCATATCACAACCAGTGATTACTACTTTTATTAATCATTCAATGTTCATAATATACAATTCATCCCCCAACCATATTTATAAATATGGGCTCTTTTCCCCAATCATATCAACTCACTAGACTAATTCACATGTATGCAATTACATTACAATTTGTGGGGATTAAAATTGGGGATGTTACATTTCCCTCCCCCTTATTTTTTCAATGTCCTTGGTGCACAACACCATACAGTTTTCATACAATTACAAATTTAGGCTCTTTGGCACCAAAAACTACAAATACAAAGGCACTTGGGTCCCAAAACATAGATATGTAACCTAAAGGGATTCCCCTACCTCTATCATGATTTCCACAGGCTCTCTTCCTCTTAACCTACCCAATACACTGAATGTTTTTTTTCATTTATCGGTTCTAACCCAAGGAATGTACCATTTTTTTATCAATATTCACCCAAGGATTGTTCCCCCTTCACTTTCCTCAGTCCATTAGGATGCACCATTCATTTATCAGAGTCTTTCTAGCACAAGTAAGTAGGAATATCACTACTGGGATATCAAGGGAAACTTGTTGCTAGGAAAAATACAAAGAAAAATAACAAGCAACAACCTTGTTTCTATAGTGCAATCCACACAAGAGTTCATTCTTCATGCATGGCAACCTAGTTCTACGACAATGTAACTCCCACATAGGAGTGTTACAGATGAAGTTTTCACACTTAGCTGCTGTTAGAAAAAACAGGACCGTGGAGAAATAAAATAAAACAAATGCAGAAACAAAACATAGAAGACACACAATACAAGAGAGACACAGATTTACGCGGTTCACCCAGTGTGGGCTACATCCACCAGAGAAATTGCCAGGTCCTTCCTTTATTATTATCCATCAAAATGAAGGGATACAACCTATAGAAAAACCCATTGTAACTTTCTCTTCTTTTTCTCATAGTCTCCTCTCTCAGAATACAATATTCACCACCCTCCATAGCCGTGATACATTTCCCTCATAAAAGAGGGTTTCCTTCTAGGGAAAAAAACCCTAACATAATCTCTACCGTTAGATCTGCGACCTTATAATGAATGGTCTAGATTTATAATGAAATTACAATATACTTTTACAAGGCATTTTTTGCTTCGAGGGCTTCGTCCGCGAACCCCCACTGGGGTCCCGCTTGCCCCCAGACCCCCCAGTCGGGGGGATAGGCCTCCTAGACCCTGCAAAGGGGGTACACCCCCTTTTCACTCCCCCGCGTGGAAGAGTGTACATACTTATGGGGTGTAAATACTTCATGGGGTATATACACGACTGAAAGAAAGGACCTCTGAATTAGGAAGATAATCAAGCTCCACAACCAACAATCTCCCACTTAGAGACTGATCTCAACAACTCCACTGATGTTGTATATTCTATACTCTGAACCTTCTTGGACCTGGAAAATTTCTCATTTTCATCTTCATTCTTGAAGACCAACTGAAACTGAGCAGGAACTCAGTTTCTCCCTGGTTACTCCCTTTGTTAACATGTCTGCAGGATTTTTGCTAGTGTGTATCTTTTCCAGCTTCAATTGTCCATCTTCCAAGGTAGATCGTATGAAGTGGTACCTCAACTATATATTCTTAGTATTTGAATGGAAGGCTGAGTTCTTTGCAAGGTGAATGGCACTCTGACTGTCACAGAACAACCTTTTGTTCTCATGCTTCTTTCCCAATTCCTCCATAAACCTTTGTAACCAAATCATTTCCTTACTAGCCTCTATAGCAGCAACATACTCTGCCTCTATTCTTGAAAGTGAAACAACCTTTTGTAGTTTCGAAATCCAACTTACTGTTGTTCCACCTATAGTAAAAACATACCCTGTGGTGCTCCTCCTGCTTTCTTTATCACCTGCCATATCTCAATCAACATATCCCTGTAGAAAAGTGTCTGAACCTCCATAACATAATGCATGTGTAGTAGTACCTCTCAAATACCTGAGAATCCACTTTACTGCCTCCCAATGTTCTTTACCTGGATTGTTCATATACCTGCTCACAACTCCCACTACATGTGCAATATCTGGTCTCGTGCAAACCATTGCATACATCAAGCTACCAACTGTTGATGAATAAGGGACCCTGGACATGTATTCTATCTCCTCCTGTCTCTTGGGACACATTTCCTTAGTTAATTTGAAATGGCTGGCCAAAGGTGTACTAACTGGTTTTGCATTATGCATTCTAAACCTCTCCAACAGCTTCTCTGTGTACTCACCCTAAGACAATGTCAGTTTGTG
>JASDQU010104022.1:102448-126295 GCA_032191745.1 Picea mariana
GAATCAATGTCACAAAAATTTGGACAATTTTCCACTTTTCACAAATTAATTGAACAATAAATATTTATTTCATTTTCTCAATCAATATGTAAAAGAATAAATACTTTATTTATTTATTTAACTTGAATGAATACATAAGATCAATCTATGAATTTCATCTTCAAACAATTATGAGAGACCCAACTCTTTGTTACAAGACCCATCTTTTAGTTCTCAAATCCAATTGAGAAATGAGGAATCCAACCCTCATAACAAGTCCCAGCTTGTTGATCTCAAATCCAACTAAGATGTGAGGAATCCAATCCTCATACAAGACCCAACATGTAAATAGACACCAACCTGATAGAATGAATATTCATTCAATCCATTATATATAAATATATATACTTCAACAAATTCAACTTCCCTTCTTCTCACCACTCCTTATTGTTTATGTAGTCTTCCAACTAGTGTGAATTTGAATCATTTTGTATTTTGATATTTGAACCATTCTACCTTTTCATTTTAAATGATAATATTAATCCTTAATTAACATCATTTTTCCTTTTATCCTCTATTCATAATGCTCATGAATTAACTCTATTTTAATCATGACTATGTGTCGGTTCTTTTGTCTTCATGAGTTGATCACAGACATGGATCAACTCATTATATCATACTCATACTTTTGTTGTGTTCTCAGTTCACCAACATATCATATTTGATCTTTTATCAATTCTCTATATTATTCTAGTGTTAAATCTCTGTCGAATTAAATCTTTATGAGGAGCTTCCTTCAAACCACTTACATATGACCATATGTGCAAAACCATGGGCTCATTGATTTAAACATTGCCCCTTCTTTTTTGCTTTGTTTCTTTATTCCATATGACTGCAAGTGGTGACCAGGCGCTAGGCCAAGTGAGTGCTTGATCACCTATCAAAATCAACGGTCACGTTTTAATCTCCCAATGAGATGGACAAGTGTTGGTGCTACGTGAATTCGTCCTTCACGAATTCTAGTCTCTTTACAAATATCTCAAATAAAATACACATGTCCATAACATAGATGATTTTGGGGGTGAAATTTCGCTCATGGGCGAAATTAAAGGGCCTCCAATTTTTTACTAGACGAATTTTTTGTATTAGAGTGATTTTTTTAAACTTATATCATTATCCCGTAATTTATTTTAAGGAAAACTTTGTGTACAGGGTTAACCCATGTTTTTAGGAGGGATAGAGGAAAAAAATTATATCTCTCCCATGAAATTTGGAGGGACAAGCTTCCATTAGCCAAATTTCTAGAGGTATGGGAATTTTTGGTATCATCTTCGCCCCGCCATTTGGTAAAATCATGGTTTATGGTTTAATTCTCCCTAGTTTTGTGGTATGGGCACTCGGTAGCTACAATATTCCCTTTTCCTGATTTCTAAAGAACAAGGGTATTTCTGAGAGCATTTTGGCCCTCCCACATGGTATAAATTTTATAGAATCTGCCCATATATGCATTGGGTTCAAATTGGCCTAGGTTTGTTTTGTTCGTGAGAACTATAGAGGTTCTTGAGTGGGCCAATTTTCAACATGATTCGACTTGAAATTTGAAAGATTGCACTTACATAATCGATTAGTGCCCAATGCAGAGAGGCACAAGGCTTTGGCGGTGAACACTTGCCAAAGTTTCTATTCGTCTTGATAGGTATTTATTTACTTGGTCCTTCATCTCAGTGTGTTTTCTCATAGCAAATAATTATGAATCATATTGGTAAAATTATAACAATGCTCTGTTTTGTAACTCGTTTTATTAGATAACAGTTAAAGAAGTAGCGCTGTCAATGTTTTAGTTCTTCTAGTACTAAGGTCGATGTTCCAAAAATCCGCAAGGATAGATTATAGAGTTCATCCATTGGGGTATCATTTCCATTGGAGGGATTATCCTGACAGTGTTAACTCGCCTAGGTTCGGAAGGATTTGTGGCTTGCCTGACAGTGTTAACTCGCCCAGGTTTGGTGAGTCGAAAGTAACCTCAGGAGCTAACACCAACTCCCTTCAAGGTGCCAACTCTTTTGATGGCAAGGTGTCATCACTTTCTTTTCTTCCTCCAAAGAAAAAAGTAGCCTCCAAAGTGTTGTTATCAACCCCTTTTTCTCTCTTATATGACCCCCTCATAACAATAAACTTTGTAACGATATGAAAAGGAGTTGTTGGACCAACAATTTTCTCTTCAAGTTTTCATGCTTTTTTTTAGCATGCTCTGCCTCTTCTTGATGTTAAATTTACTTTTGAATATGACCATAGTCCGCTCCAATTCCTTCTCTAGTATCTTCAATATATTTCACTAGTTTCATTCTCATGAACATTATATTTTACCCATATTATTGCTAAATTTAATCTTTGTTATCTCAAACAACAAATTTTCTAAAAATTTTCTCCTTAAGCTACATTTCCTTCTCTCAACAACCAAACTCTCTTGCACTCATAATCCATTTGCTCTTGTCCTCCAAAATTGAAGTCAACTTCCTTTTATGATTTGGATAGTAGTATTTGTGTTGGTCTCTTCTTCCTTTCTTCCACTTGTCTGTCCTCTTTCATGCATTGTTCTCTATTTACTTTTTGTTTCTCATCCTCTAAAGAACTATTATTTTATTGAAAGTTTCTCTTTAAGCTTCAAGGATAACTAGTATGCTAAGACAATTGACTGAATGGTCACATTATTAATCTCATCTTCAATGGCATATGTAAGATCATTCACATATCTAGCAATGGATTCTTCACTTCCCTCACTTTGTTTAAAACATATGTATAGTCTCTAGAATTATTTTTTGCATTCTTTCATTACCATCTCCTTCTATCTCAGGTTTGTAGCTTCCTAAAAATAATTAGGGAATAACAAACATGAAATAACTTAACCTTGAACTTGGAAACCATTTTGTCCCAAATTTTGTACTTATCTTTTCACATCTTCTATTTATCTGGATATGAATTATCCTACCATGGGTATGCATGACCTTTCAACTTAGTACATGAAAACTTCACTCTTCAATGGTGTTCACATTGTTCAAACTCAAAGGACCTCTCTATTTCCCCAATCCATCCTATTAAGTATTTTGGATTCAGACATGATGAGAATGTAGGAGTCTGCATTATAGGTCTACATCCCAAATTTGTGATAGACCTTATCACTTTCTCCTCCTGAGAATTGGATTTTGTAATTTCTTCTCTTGGGTATTCCTATTATTCTTCATTGTCACTCACATCATCAAACTTACTGCAATTCGCTTTCTATGGGATTCTTCCATGACCTCCATTTTGGGAGATATTGCTCTAAAAAATCATATGATTCATTATCAACCTCTTGTTCATGTCCTCTACCTATCTTAACTAGTAGTCTAGTACTCTTCCTCTCCTACATGACATGTTACTATGGATATTCAATCTCCTTCCTTTTTTCAACTCTCCTTTATAGATTCTTCTCACAATTCTACCCAATAATACTCCACCAACACTTTCTTCTCCCTCAACAACTCTACAGAACAATATCCTCTTATTTGATTTGTCTCTTATGATGTAAGTATCAACCTTCTCTAATACTAGATGGTGCAACTACTAGCTGCAACGTCTAAGAGTGCACATCAATACACATAAGTAAACACACAAACACATGCAATAGCAGATAATAGCAAAACTTGTCTATTATGCTTAAAATCATGAGAAGTACATTTGGCAGTGCTGGACTCTTGTACAGTGTACTACTACAAAATATGATGTTCAAGGAAATTTTCCAAAATTACATGTCAGGTAACAGGTTACAATGTCAATTTAGGCTTACAACAAGATTCATGAATGGATTATTCTCCAAATTGATTTAATTGTTAAGTTGCTCACTACACAAGTTCTTCTTTCTTCCTTAGCTTTGTCACCTTCATCTTCTTCATGAGGAAACTATGTCTTTCTCCATGGGTGAATGGATGATAGATTCCCTCCCAAAGAATACATTATGACCACTATATAAATACCAGATTCAACTCCTCAACCTCCATGATTGTCCTCATGCGATTTTCCTTGTGAGACCATTGCCACACTAACCACATGAGTTGGCCACATGTGATCTTTTCATTGGTTGTGGAAATTTGGGTGATTCCCCCCTTGATATCCACTCATAATACTACAACTATTTATTTAGTGAAAGATCAAACTACACATATATCCATGGCATTTTTGGTTCCCACCTCCCCAAACCCCTCCCAAAATTCATGTGGTGAGATACCCTCATTGATCGCAATTGATAATGGATGATTGTTGATTTCTTTGTAGTTTATTACTCAATTCTCATTCTCATTCTCTCTACCAACAAGAAATAACTTCTCAATTGAAAATTTGGCCTTAAGATTGTCTAAGAACTGCACTTAAAGTTGCCTTAAATTGCTGCCCAGAACTAAGTTATTCCACCCTGAGAAAAGGCCCTTAGATGTTGTCCTGAACAACCTTTAGATGTTGTTTAGAACACCTCCATTTGCTATCCAAAACACCTTTAGAACAACCTCTCACATAAATTAAACACAACAATACACATAAGTAAACACACAAACACATGAAATAGCAGATAATAACACAACTTGTTTATTGTGCTTAAACTCATGAGAATTACATTTGGCAGTGATTGACTCTTGTACTACTACAAAATATGATGTTGAAGGCACTTTTCCAAAATTACATGTCAAGTTACAATGTCAATTTAGGCTTAGCCCAAGGTCAAGGTGCCACATTGCCAACAAATTCATCTCTATGGTTGATGAAAGGGAAATTGTAGTCAATAATGGTCCACCTTGTAATGCTATATGAAATAAATGTCCTCGTGAAAATGGATATAGAAGCAAGGTCAAGGTGCCAACGATTTTGATGTCAAGGTGTCGGTGCTTTCTTTTCTTTATCCAAAGGAAAAAGTAGCCTCCAAAGTAATGTTATCAACCCCTTTTGCTCTCTTTTATGCCCCCCTTATAACAATAAACTTTGTAATGATTGGAGAAGGAGTTGTTGGACCAACAATTTTCTCTTCAAGTTTTCATGCTTTTGTTTAGCATGTTTGGCCTCTTCTTAATGTTACATTTACTTTTGAAGATGACCATAGTCCGCTCCAATTCCTTCTCTAAGATCTTCAATATATTTCACTGGTTTCATTCTCATGAACGTTAGATTTTACCTATATTGTTGCTAAATTTCATCTTTGTTATCTCAAACAACAAATTGTCTAACATTTTTCTCCTTAAGCTACATCTGATTTTTCCTATTTCCTTCTCTCAACAACCAAACACTCTTGTCACTAATAATCCCAGTGCTCTTATCCTCTAAAATTGAATTCAATTTCCTTTGATGATTTGGATAGTAGTATTTGTGTTGGCCTCTTCTTCCTTTCTTCCACTTGTATGTCCTCTTCCATTCATTGTTCTCCATTTACCTTTTGTTTCTCATCCTCTAGAGCATTGTTATTTTCTTGAAAGTTTCTCTTTAGGATTCAAGGATAACTAGTATGCTAAGACAATTGACTGAATTTTCACATTATTAATCTCATCTTCAATGGCATAAGTAAGATCATTCACATATCTAGTGATGGCTTCTTCACTTTCCTCACTTTGTTTAAAACATATGTATAGTCTCTAGAATTTATTTGTGCATTCTTTCATTGCCATCTCCTTCTATCTCAGGTTTTTTAGATTCCTAGAAATAATTAGGGAATAACAAACATGAAATAACTTAACCTTGAACTTGGAAACCATTTTGTCCCAAATTTTGTACTTATCTTTTCTCTTCTTCTATCTATCTGGCTATGGATTATCCTACCATGGGGATACATGACCTTTTAACTTAGTACATGCAAACTTCACTCATCTATGGTGTTCACTTTGTTCAAACTCAAAGGACCTCTCCATTTCCCCAATCCATCCTATTAACTCTTTTGGATTCAGACTTGATGAGAATGTAGGAATCTCCATTATAGGTCTACATCTCGGATTTGTGATAGGTGTTATCACTTTCTCCTCCTGAGCATTGGATTTTGTAATTTCTTCTCTTGGGTCTTCTTATTACTCTTCATTGCCACTCACATCATCAAACTTACTACAATTCCCTTTCTATGGGATTCTTCCATGACATCGATTTTGGGAGATATTGCTCTAAAAAATCATATGATCTCATTATCAACCTCTTCTTCATGTCCTTTACCTATATTAACTAGTAGTCTAATACTCTTCCTCTCCTATATGACGTGTTTCTATTGATATGAAATCTCCTTCCTTTTTTTCAACTCTCCTTTATAGATTCTTCTTAAAATTCTACCCAATAATACTCCACCAACACTTTCTTCTCCCTCAACAACTCTACATGTTGTGCCTCGTTTGTCACCTGAATGAGAAAAATAGAGGTGCTTACAAGCTTAGTTGGGTCAGCTAAGAAAGAAAACAGTGAAGGAAAGGGTTAGAAAAAGAAACATAAATGACTAAGCTAAGAATTAAACTAAGGAAGGAAAGAACAACTAAACTATTGAGCATAAGGACATAAGAAAAAGAAACCAATAAGACTCATGTCACCAATGGAAAGGATTGTATTAGTGAAAAGAAAACACTGAGAAGAAAGAGGAATTTGGGTCCCTTCTTCCTCCAAGGGAGGGCTCTTGGACCCCCACATTGAGCTCTTCTTACAACTTTGAAAATTGAAAGAAATGGTAAAAGAATCCCAAGCTAATCCACTCAAAAAGTGAGGTGGATTGCCCAAATGGAATGATGCTAGTATGCTCTTGATGAGAAAAGAGGATTCCCCAAGAGAATAGCAGCAGCATAACCTTGCAAATGAATTCCTTGAAAATGGAGTGCACCCATGGCCTTGTTTTATAGCACCACTTTGAGGTATTGTGCAACCAGCTTTTAGTGTGAAAAGGGGTTGTTTAGGACACTTTTAGGTCTTTTACTAGCCACCCAATCAGATCCAACCGAGATTTGGATGTCAAATCAACTTGGAAGTTGAACCAGAAGTGGGTGGGAGGTTGAACAATCTCATAAATGTGTCATTCTCAGGTGTGCGCAGCTTTTAGTGACCACAGTCGTGCATCATGCACATGTGCGCTTTTCTTGATTTTCTAGATGGTGCATGTGTGTGTGCCCTGTGTAGTCATAATGCACCTTGATTTTATAACTGGTTGTATAGTTTTGGACCTTTTGGAAATGATTTTTTGGTAATTTTGTTCCATGGGTGAACTCATAGCTGTTTGAAGATGTTGGTTTCCTGTAACCATTTACGGATGAAATTTCAGTGATAACAGATTCCCCCGGATGGATGAGGTTAGGAGCATACGTTTAGCCAAAATTCATTCATGTTTCTTCTACTGAGAGTACCATGGTAAGAAAGAGCGATAGGGGGAGTATCAAGAGTGACCCATTGGAGGGAGAAGGGAACCTATTGGATCCAACCTTCTGTAAGGTTTGTAAAATAATTTGTGTACAAACAAGGCGGGCATGCCCCATGCTCGTGTCATGTAACTCAAAAAGAAGGGTGTTGTATAGTAACTGAAACTGTGTGTTGATGTAGACAACTGCAATGCCCTTGGGGGTAGTTGTGATAAAGGTAGAGGAAAATTATGAGGAGGAACATACTCTGAATAGTAGTCAATGACACCTGTAAGAAGTATCACTGATTCTGTAGGCATTGATAGCCCAGCCAAGTTCAGAGGTTTTCGGCAAATATAAGAAAAAACTGCAATAGTCACAAAGTAAGACCCACTGTAACATGATAAAGTGTTGAATTCAAATGTTATGGGGGTCAACGATAGCAGGGAGCAATTATGGTTCTCCCTGTGCCATCTGAGACATCTCATTGGAAAGGAAATGAGAGTCAAGATATTGTCACCCTTCTGGAAACTGTGTTGATGTCGACAAAAGGGGGACGTGACTCCAAGAAGCAAAGGGATTCATAAAATCTACTAGGTGAGGTTAGGAACTGAGGAGGTACATGGACGAAGTCAAGATGTGTGGGGACTCAAGACTGCCCTTGGTTGGGGGTATATACGAAGTATAAGTGGCCACAATCGTTCAACTAGGTCGAGTGTTAGGGGGACAGCAAGACGTGGGATAAGTTGTGCTAGAGGTGGGACAAAGTGAACAAACTCAGAGAGAAGAGGTAGGTGGCCTATGGAATACTCAAAGTATATGGAAGATGTCAATAGGAGTAGATGATACGGATTGCCCCAACGAAGGGCGAAATGGGTTGCATTTGCCAGGAAGGTCGCCAAAGGTGACGACAAAAAGCTATGTAACATGCTGGAAATAACGTCTTAATTACAAAAAGAATTAAAAAATAAATGGGGATAATAATGTAGATACAGAAATGGGTGCCACAGTGTAGGAGGGCTTGGCCTGGGGATGGCACAAGTTGGTGTAAAAAACAAGTGGAGGGTGGGGGGGGCGTAGGTTGGTTTCTGTAGTAGGGTAATGTATGGAGGACAATCTAAGGATGGGCAGAATGATGATGGGTGAAATGGATGGTAAATGATGTTGCAGGAGTGTAGTCAAAATAATCCATGATGAAGTGCCTTGGGAGTCCAGTGGGTAGGCTAGCAAAATGAGGAGAAGGAATATGTGGCTGATTCGCGACATGATGTAGTACTATCGGGACTCCCATTCCTAAAGGGTTGAAAATAGCATGAGTGTCAAAGTGAAAAGGGGTCTATGCATGGGACAACTCATGTGGGGGAGATTTCTACCAGGTGATAGTACCCAAAATGCAATGGAGGTGGTGGTACTGCAGAGCAGGATATGGGGACACTAAAGGAAAATGTCAGAGGGTGTGACTGGAGATGCAATTGATATTTAGAGGGAATAATTACATGTTAGTGTTGATTATATACCTGAAGGGGTTGTGCTAGTGTATGATGACCAAGTACCTACACACATGAAAACCAAATACTCGACGTGAATAATATCTAAAGAGAATCGAACATACAAGCATTTATTTGATAATTTTGAACATGAGCATGCATACCTGGATGGGGTATGGAAAAAAAAATGGCTCCCCAGGGATTAAGGATAAAAGTGGTCCAAGGACTCTCTTGATGTAGAGAACAGGGTATTGATCTTGTTTCTAAAGACGGATCGAAAAAACGGACACCTGAAGCTCCCAGAATGGGGTCTGGAAGTTTGGCAAAAAGGACTATATCTAGCTATAGGGCCCACATTGCCACCTCATTTTTACCTGATGTCAGAGTGATTGGACAAGAGATATTTAGAGGAGATTTGGAGATGTCGGGAGAACAAGGTAGTCGATTCAGGACCAGCAAGCTTCAAGTTAGTGGTCATATCATCCTACATAAAATTAGGTTTTCTATTTGTGGGCAGGAATTGTACGAAGGGCCGTACAAGGAATTTTGTGAGTGTGGCCCCCCTAGTGTGCGGGTGATCCGAAAATATGCGCATGGGTGCGCACCTGTTATCCAAATATCTGTGCACAGGTGCACCCTAAGGGGGGAAATAGGCGCACACGGTATGCGTGCCTTTTAGATAAACAATTGTTCATGGGTGCACAACTATGTAGTGGATAGGCACACTGTGATGCGTTCTTTTGCTCAGGACAGGGGCGCATGAAGGTGCCTCTGTATGGCCGATAGGCATGCATAGATGCATGCCTGTGGGATGAACAGGTGCATATGTGTGCACTTTTGGGGTGAACAGGCACACATGTGTGCACACCTATGGAGTGAACAGGTGTGCATATGTGTGCGCTTGTGGGTTTAAACAACCGCACCTTTGGGGCAAGGCTGACGGGTGAAAAACTCATCTTTTTTGGAGATTTTAATGTGTTTATGTTCGAGATGGCTAATCTAAGACTAGATTATGTGGTTGCAGTTGAACATTGGGACGATATCGTTTCATTGGCAAGAGAGGGACTGGTCACATCTTAGGGAGGTTGTGGCTATTGAGGAGTCGACGGTTCATGCCACTTTGGCAGCTTGTGGGCTACTGAAGTTATTTGAGTGCCCCTTGATATAGGCCTAGGAGTACCTCCTATAGTTCTTGATCCAGATGTGGGGTTTGGATCTGCATTCTTTTATGGTGTGGGGTGAGCATCTAGCCTTCACTACAGTGGAGGATGTGTATTTTATGACTGGGCTCCCTTTTTGGGGAACGCGCTTACTAGTGGATGCCGTGTTACATGGGGACGCGTAGTTGGCTACCTTAGGCCAGAGGTATTGTTCGAGAGATGACTTTATGTCTGGCTCCGTGGTGAGTATCGGGGCTATGGATGCTTTGGTTCATCATTGTGTAGTAGTGATGGTTGTGAGGGTTTATGGGTCTCTTGCGACTCAGCAGATCAGTGGTGGTTAGCTGAGGATTATGGGGAGGGCATTGGTAGGAGAACATTTTTCCTGGGGCTTGATGTTGCATGCCAAGATGGTAGGGCAGCTCAACAAGTGTTAGGTTGCATACTCAGGGGAATTTGCCTTTGGGTCCATCTTGGTGGCATGGCTTTTGGTAACCTAGAGTTTTATTGGGCACACCTAGTGCATGAGAGCCATGACTGATGTGGTGGTTACAGATTTTGATTCACCACGGTGGTGGGGAGGGTGGCCATTTTTTCACAGTCAAGGCTGCACAGGTGTGGCGATAGATGTCGCAGATCCTACTACAGTATCTGTACTGTGGGGTGGACTTTTGGGGTGATCCAGATATGGTTTTATCTCTAGGAGAGGTGTTCGACCACTGAGGTATGATGTGATGTTTTATGTTTTGATATTTAGATAGTATAGCATGTGTATTATGTATAGATGGATGTTGATGCTATCCTTTGTTTGTTTGTATGTGCAAATGTAGGACTTCACGGGCATGAGGTTGAGTGGGTTAGAGTGTCGGCTCGTCAAGGGCTGGTGAGGCCTCCGTGGGGAGAGCCGCAGGAGGGAGAGAGATGACAGTGTGAGGATGTTGAGGCGAGACCAGTTGGTGATGATAGAGAAGCTAGGAGATGTTGTTTTGATGACCCTGGTGTAGGGCCATCACATGCTCCTCCAGCCGAGGCCGGGGGAGATTTTGAGCATATTCATTGCCACTTGGAGGTGGTGTTATAGGGTGTGCCTAAGGGCATGTGGTCACGCATCCAGGATGAGGGAATCCTGGAGTAGTGTGTGGGAATTCCACTGATGTGGCAGACCATGGTTCGGCGAGCAGCAGTAGCAAGTGCTGCGATGACTGAGTGGTTACAACCAAGTCCGGAGAGAGACCGATAGTGGGTGGGGCACCATCGTCTGAGGGAGGGCTAGGAGGTGGTGTTGTAGAGGCACCATGAGTGTCTCTCTGTGTATTTTTATATATTATGTATAGGTCGGTGAGCCCATTTTGGTGTAGTGACACCAGTTTTGTACTAAGGTGCTTCACTAGCCTACGGATTTTGTATACGATGTATTTTATGTGTATGTAAACATTTTGATGGCACTTTTGACTGAAATTTATATATATACAGATATACATATTTTGGGGTCTTTGTGATGTTCACATGTGTGTGAGAATTGTTTAATGTTATGTATGATGTCTAATCTATATGTTGTGACAAAATTTTGATGGTTTATGTGTGTGTAAAGGTGTCTTGATGTGATATATTCCAATCAAGTACAATGTTAGCTAGGTTATCTATAATTTGATTAAATTGTCTTGGAATATGTGTAAATGTGATGAAATCGAAATGTCGAGATAAAATCCTAACTTGCAGGTATTTGTGAAAAAGGAAAGGATCGCCGACATGGTACACATTGTTGAGTTAGAGGATGACTAGTTGGGAGTCAAGTAAGATGCTAAGGTGACAAATACAATGATGGTTGGCATCGGCGAGGAGGCTAATGATGACAGTGTACTCGTCTTGTTTGTTGGTTGTTGAACCCAAACATATGCCACTAGAGTGGAGCAGTTCATGTGAGGGGGAATAGAGGGCCCAAGCTACCAAAGAGAGATTTGGTGTCTAACAGCTGGCACCATCAGTGTAACCGATGTGGTGGGCTAGTGGAGGAAGCATCTATCAATAACACAAATGATAGTTTAGACATGAGGTATGGAAAAAAGAATAAAAACACTATGAAAAAAATAACCTAATGTAGAATGGATACACTTAGGCGTAAAATTTCTTTAAGTATAACCCGTTGACGGGTTCTTTGAGAGAGAGGCCCTCGGGGGAAGCTAGGATGTATGCACCTTTGGTGAGGCAATGTTGGATAATGTAGGGGCCATGCCATAGTGACTCAAATTTTCCATGACCGAGGGTATCGTGAGCAATATCATAAGCAAGGACGAAGTTGGCTTCATGAAATGAGTGAAGGTTGACATGGTGATCAAAGGTGGCCTTTGACCATTTTTTGGCTGCCTCATTGTTCTGTAATGAAGATCGACGATCTTCATCTAGGGACTCGAAGTTTAGTAAACGCTGCTCCATTGGAGCAGTGTCGGGTAATATCTTAATTGCGGTGCGTAAGGTGGGAATTTCTCACTCAATAGGAAGAGTGGCCTCGACCCCGTAGACTAGATGAAATGGTGTGAAGCCAGTGGTCGTTTTCATGGCCATATGGTAATCCCATAGCGTGAAAAATAACATATGATGCCAATTGGTATTATGTTTGTTAACCATGCGCTGTAACATGGTCTTGAGGACCTTATTAACTGCTTAGACCTATCCGTTGGATTGAGGGTAATATGGTGAGGAAAACTCGTGGGAGAATCCTAACCGGGATGAGAGTTCGACGAAAATTTGATTCTCGAAATGTTTCCCATGATCAGAGACTATTTTAAGTGGTAATCCAAAGTGAGGTATAATGTGATTAAAGAAAAAATGCACTGCGGTGTCAATGGTGTTGTTGAAGGTAGGCATAGCTTCAGCCCATTTTGTGAAGTAATCGACTACAACAATGATGTATTTGTGTCCATTACTAAATGGGGGATTACAAGTCATGAACTCGATGCCCCATTTACAAAAGGGGCTTACAGTAATGACTGGGTGGAGAAGAGTAGGTGGTGCTCTTGTTTTGTTGGTGTAAAGCTAACATTTATCACATCGCTTCACGGAATGAATGCAATCATGAAACAATGTAGGCCAAAAGTAACATGCATAGATGATTTTCTGAGCAGTGGACATCCCCGAGAGATGGCACCCACACGCGCCACTATGGAAATCATTCAAGACTCTATAGGCCTCGTCAATAGTCAAGCATCGACAGAGTATGGTATCGACCCCTCACCGATATAAGATATCTCTGATGAGGAGATAGCAAGGGGTCTGTTGGTGAATACGATGACGATCATCTTGTGAGAGGTGGTTACTGAAATTTTGGGTTCGGAGGTAGACAAGGAGGTCGTTGTACCAAGGATCATCCAAAGTTATGTAAAAGAGATTGTCATCAGGGAAGTTGGTATTGACGTGGGCACTGGTAGTATTGGAGGGGAAGGTTGTAACAAGTTCAGCGAGGATGAGAGATTTCTTGCTCTTGGGTGTTGAAAATTTGAGATCGTACTCCTGAAGGATAATGATCCATCGGGAAAATTTTCCATTAATTTGCTGAGGATTGAGAAAGTATTGCATGGGGATGGAATCTACTATGAATTTGGTTGTGCGAAGAAGAATGTAATGGTGCAGTTTCTGGACTGCAAGGATGACTGCAAGGGCTAGTTTATCTTCATGATTATACTTCAAGGGTGGCCCTAAGAGGTTTTTACTAATGTCGTAAATGAGATGATCACGATCATCATCACCAATTTGAACGAGAAATCCTGCTACTGAGACAACTGATGTTGATATGTAGAGGATATAGTCGCAATTATAGTTGGGTGAACTAATTAAAGGGGTGTTGGAGAGTGCCATGTTAAGATCGTCGAACACTTTTGGGCATGTTCATCCCAGTGGAATGGGATTTCATGGCGTAGTAAGCGAAGAAAACCATGTTATCGAGTGGCATAATCTGGGACAAATCACCTTAAAAAGTTAGCTCTTCCTTGTAGGCTCTGGAGTTGGTGTAAATTCTGGGGGGGTGGAATTTTTGTGATGGCCTAGACTTTGAGGGGGTCCATGGTAATACCGCTTTGGGAAACGATGAATCTGAGGAGGTGCCTAGAAGTGATGTAGAATACACACTTGAGGGGGTTCAAGTGGATGTTGTACTGGTGACATTGTTGAAAGATGATCTGTAAATCATCAAGATGTTGGGTGCATTTTTTGGATCGAGCTATGAGGTCATCCAAGTATGCGAGCATGATATGAGATAGATCATGAAAAATGTATGTCATAGCCCATTGGAAAGTTGCGCCAGAGTTTTTTAGGCCAAAAGGCATGACACGATATGAAAAAGTACCCCAAGGGGTGGTTAATGTGGTTTTGTATTGATCGGCTGGATGGATTTGGATTTGGTTATAGCAAGAGAAACCGTCCATGAAGGATAAATCCTCATGGCCTGCGTAGTCGTCGATAATTTGATTGATAAAAGTTGTTGTGAAGTTGTCTTTGGGACAAGCGTGACTGAGATCGCAAAATTCCATGCATACAAGGATAGTGTCATGTTTTTTGTTAATAGGTACAGGGTTGGAAACCCATGAGGTATAAGCAATGGGGTAGATGAACCTAGCAGTGTGTAATTTGTCAATCTTGGCTTTGATAGCCGTGGCTTTGGATGGGTGTAGCAGTCGTTGTTTCTAGTGAATTGGTGTGATATTAGGCTAGGTGTCTATGCGACGTTCGATAATAGAGGTATTAAGGCCAGGCATCTCTGTGTATGACCAGGAAAAAATATCCCGGTATTCTTGGAAGAGGGATTTATAGGCGATGATTTCTTGAGGAGTGCATGTGGCACCAATGATGATTTCCTCGACGATTCCATTTTTTATGGAAATATCGATTTTGATGGTGGGGGAGATGTTGGCCATATTGCCTTCTTCAAAAGAATCAAAAGGTGGGATGGGGTTGTGGAACCATTCGATATGCCCTGATGGGATAAAATCCTTGGTTTTGACTGCATATATTGGGTACTGGTTAGGAGGCGTGAAGGATTCCTGTGAAAAGAAGAGCGCTCTTTGGTGTAGCGCATCCCATGGGTAGTCAGGGGTGGTTAATTCCTTGAGTATGTCCTCATCACAGTAGAATTGTTGGGAATACAAGGGATCAAAAAGAGTGATATCGGTGATTGTCACCGTGTGGTTGTCCCCTGGTGATGAAGAAGAAGGTGGAATGACACAATGAGATTGTGATGGTTCACTCAACATAAACCAAATATCGAGATACTGAGGATTATTAGTGGTAGTTGGGCGTAAAATTTCTGTGTGGAAATGAATGGGAGAATTAGGGGGATTTGGGGATAAATCCTTGTATAAGCAATCCAAGAACCATGGAGGAATAGGGAGTGCTTCTGGTCCAGGAGAAATAATGTGAAGAATCTCTAGTGATGGGGTAAGGTTAATCATCGATTCTATAGGGGGTGCAGGGGTTTGAATCAGGGTCATTTGGGCTGTATTCAATGATCATAGGACATTGATATGTAAAATGATCTAAGGATTAACATAGAGAGCAAGGGCATCTCATGCATTTGTTGACTAAAGTCGTGACATAATGGATGTCAGTGATGTTTGGTGGGGATGATGTAGCTAGACTGGGTTCGTGCTGGAAGATTTGGCGTACTACTACTAATGTCTATCAGAATTGAGGTAGCACTGGGAAATGGTGTGTATAATGGCCATATTCCAAACATGTGGCACAAGCAAATCTGGTTCGTATCCCTTTACTACTTACATTAGGGGAGGTAACAACAGTACTTGCTAAAGTGACAAATGGTGATGGTGTTTGATTGAGTTGAATTAGGTTACATAACTCGGTTAGAGATGGGAATTTGTTGGTTGGGTGTCCATCTTTCTCACATCGTGTGCAAGGAGGTTGGATTTGTGGGGGAAGTGGAGTTGTGGGATCCTTCTTCTTTCGTCTGCCCCCAACTGTGGCAGGGAGATTAGTGAGTGGGGGTGCAGAGGGTATGGTGGGAGTGAGTATGGGAATCGGCATTGGGATTCCTTCTGTTTGTGGGGGAAGGGATGGTTGAGGAACCATCTCTGGTGGATGTAAATACCAAACTGGGATTGCCAACACCATATTAGGGAGGGTAAGTGTTGTGGCTACTTGGAAAGCTTGTACGCCTGGTGGAGAGTAAAAGAAGAGGATTTGAGTAATCGCTTGGGGAACTGTCTCCCAAACTGGGATATGGCCTTGCGGTGAGGTGAAATCGTGAACTAGTGGAGTCGATGAGTTCGCAAGAGGCTCGTGACGGAGGGGCTCTATGACTAGTGGGATGTTAGATGTGATTGAAGCCTTCCTGGGAGGAAGGGTATCCTCAATGTCAGTTCCTTTGGACGATATGACACATACCTGATTGGAAGGATGAAGGAGCGGTGGTGCACCATGGTAAGTTCTTAACAATGATGGGTATTTGAAAATTTTGGGCCCCATTTCGATGAGTGGGTATTCTTTAGCATTAGTGTGGACAAGGGGGATAATATTATCGATGTTGGCAGAAGGGTTAGGCTCATAATGTGAAACTTGGTCAATTGTAATAATCTTCCCGTTATGGGGGAACATCACGGTTCGAAAGATGGAAGAGGCAACTGCCTTCATAGCGTACATGTAGCTATGACTGAACAAGATATTGTAATCGAGTGGGGCGTCGATAACTTCAATGTCAATGAGAATGGTCTTGCCCCCAAGTTCTATAGGGACATTTTGGAAGATCCCTTCAGGAGAAGATGGTCATCTATCATAAGCTCTTAAGGTAATGGCAGATGGTATGAGTTTGGGGGAACCAAGTTTCTGCCATACAGACTTGGACATGATGCATGTGGATGTGCCTTCATCGATGATGCACCGATGCACTATAATGTTCTGAATTTTAATGGGGATTTGAAAAGCGATGAGAGCAGGGAGGTGAGGTTCTCTGTTGTCGATATCATATGTGATGAGTTGGGTATTCACAGGTTCGACCACCCCCAGGGTGGAAAGTAATGACTTTCACTGAGTGGGACAAGTTTGAAGTACTTCTAAGACTGACATGAATTTTGCGGATTGTGCTAAGTCATCGATCAAACTGTAATTATGAGCCTCCCTAGCCTACGGGTTGTGGACATTCTTGCTCAATGGGATGCGATGGATGCGAAGAGGTGTTTCTGTGTTAGGGTGAGTAATCACCAACGGGGGTCTCATTGGTGCTGGGATTGTTTCTGGGGGAGTGAGAGGACACTCAACAGGTGCATGGTATTGATCACTATGTGTCTGTAGAAGGACTTCTTCCTTGCTAGTGAGGAGGATAGTACGATCTTCAAGATTGTTCAGGTTGAGATATTGTCCCAACTGTGGTGGGGTAGGCTGCATGTCCTATTGGGTGTTCATCACACTCTAGTGTAGAATGGGGTTCTACTGCATGGTTGGGGAGGCTGTTGTACATATTGTTGTGGGATTTCCTAAGGGGCAGGYGGTGCTGGAGTATGTGGTCCATTCACTGAGTCTTTAATCCATTTAAAATCAGCAATTTGGGGGCAATGATGAGTATAATGACCGAACTCATCGCAAAGGGCACAAGGGAAGTTGGTTCGATGATTATTGTTATTTTTCCCTTGACTCTTGTTGTTGTTTCCCCCTTGGGGKTTTTGATTCCCTTGATTTTGGTTGCCCCCAGTAAGTTGGTTCTATTGGGGGTGATTCCCACCTTGAACTGGGTTGCTAGTGTTCTGGTTTTTTCCTTTCTTTTTGGCATTATTCGCCTGATGGGTTGGATTTTCCATATTCAGCTATTCAAAATTTTGATATTGTTGAATGGGAGAGGGTTGAAAAAAATTCACCCCATCATGAGGGTTTCCTTGTGGTAGAGCCATGGGTGATGGAGGACTAGGAAATGGAAAGTACAGATCTTGTTGGGGTAATGATCCGTAAGGTAAATAGGAAGGCATGGCGCTTTCACTAGTACTTAGAGTATAATCTGAGGTAGAGGGAGTACCAGAACTTGTTTGGATAGGTGGGTGTGTTGTGGGTGTCGACGGTTGCCCACCGATGGGTGGAGGAAGAGCAATAGGGTATGGTTGTTGATAAGGGGGTGGAGGATAATAAGAGGTTCCTCCATATTCCAGTGGATATTGAGGTGTGCCATATATTGGTGATTGTTGTGGTTGTGGTGCATGGTGCGTGGTGTTACCAATCAATACGTCTGCTGAGTGAGACATCCTGGGTTTATCGTGGCCAAATGGCACGGATTTTGGGAGATCAGGAAGTACTGTGTACAAGTACCCTGATTGTGAATAGATGAGGTCATATTGTCGAGCCTTATTGATGGCTTCTTCTTCTGATTTAGGGAAGGTGGAAGCCACATCTTTACCTAGGAGAGAGACAAGTGATATGAGAAACCAATCAAGACATTGTTGTTTGGTGGTTTCGGCTTTTCACAAACTACGTCGTTGATGCCACTCATGAATGTGATCAACAATATGTGTGGCTGAGGTTTGTTTAAAATTAGAAATTAGTTCAAGACCATTTTCATGGTGCATTAGTAACTGGAAGAAGGTAAAAAATGCTTTGGCCAAGGACTCGAAAGTCGCATGGGATCCTGATTTTTCATCTACATACCATTTGGTTGATGGGCCAGTGAGTGTGCGTTGAAATAATTGTAGTCGAATGGAATCATCTATAATGTTGTTGGAAGAGCACCATAAGTGAAAAGTCATGACATGGTTGGTAGGGTCATCCCTGCCTTTCCTTCAAACTTGGGATATCTGAAGGTAGTTTGGTAGGCATCGCAGGCAATGTGGGGTCATGCGATATAAGATCATTTGTGAGTTTTCTTAGATCTGGTATGTTGAAAGAAGCCAAGTATGGCATCTGAAGTGGTGGTGGAGGGTTAGTTCTATCCATGGTGTGAGTGGTTTGTGAACCCGACCCTTGGGGGCGACTAGGTGGGTTTGTACTTCCCCCTTGAGAGGAAGTTGGCCCCCCTCTTCCATGTAAAGGAGAGCAAGTGGACGGTGGACCTTGGGAATTGGACCCAAGTAAGGTGGATCCAAGCAAAGTTGATCCTAAGACAGTGGTACTCATAGCAATGTGAGAAGGTGGAGCCGATGAGTTAGAAAGACTAGTAACTCCCCCTAGAATAGGAGGGAGGTTTAGCAAGCATCACTTAGATTTTCAGCCTAAGAAATGGGCCACGGGATGGATCCCATCAAGGAGGTGGGTGCCTCAAGGGGGGATGCATAGAACAACCAGACCTTGGTCTTCAACCCTTCATGGATATCTCCCTGCTTTATGGTGTTAGGAACACTTGACTTGGAGGATTTAAAGTTCCCTATTTGACAAATTCTATTGTTTTGACAATGTGAGAACTAGATAACGGGGAGTTATTTGGATGCCTATCCCCAAAATCCTACCTAGACTAAAAAAATTATTTTGGCACCTCCTGTGGAGGAAAACTTAGTGAGTTTTTAGAAAAAATTTAGATGTGTTTGTTTGAGAGATTGGGGGTGTGAGCCAATATCATTGAAATTAAATGGGAGTGGATAGTTTCGTCAAGAAAAGGGTGGGGTGTTTCAGAATCCCATTGTAGGAAACTTACTTAGACCTCCACATTTCAAGATGAAAACTATGTGTGTGATAAGTGACTTTTGTGTGTGAATGAGTGAAAGTGTGTCAATTTCTTAATGAATTAGGTTTCGCCTTGCTATGTGTGGACTTTGTTTGGTCCTTACAAGTGTTGATTACCTAATTAACTAAATGCCTTTGGTACAACCTTGCAGAATTCAAAAGTCCCTAGGAAGCTAGCATGTAGACATGTGGATCCTTTACTATTCCTTTAACTCCCTATTGTGATTTAATATAAGAAAGCTTTGAAACTATCCTAGATTGTGATCATGTGGGCATGTATGGGCCCGTTACAAAACCTTTAAACTTCCCTAGTGATTTAATCTAAGAAAGTAAATTTCAACACTATCCTATCTTTGT
The DNA here is from genome assembly GCA_032191745.1 of Picea mariana. Taxonomy (NCBI): domain Eukaryota; kingdom Viridiplantae; phylum Streptophyta; class Pinopsida; order Pinales; family Pinaceae; genus Picea; species Picea mariana. Next base: position 122,444 of record JASDQU010104022.1, read on the forward strand.
AGCCTGTGGGCATGTATGGGCCCGTTACAATCTTGAGATGTGTTTGAAAAATAAACTAAGAGGAGTCCTTAGGGGGATGTTGTCCTCTCCTAAAGGTTTTAGTATTTTTAAGGGAGATGAAATTGTCCTACAACCTTTTTCTAATTCTCAAGGTCACTTTGAAGCACGAGAGAAGAGCATACTAAACGATTGTTATCCAACCTCTAGTCCCAATGCAAGTTTTATGTGATTACAAATGATTCCAACTTATACTCTTAGTCAAAGCAAGCCATCCATGTGGAAAAATGAAAGAAAAAGAGGAAATAATGATTTTAAACCCCCTAAGTGCCTATGTGTTTTGACTTATCCCTTTATATGGAGAGGGAACTAAGTGTGGTGCAGATTACAACATGCTTGAAATCATTTTTAAGAAGGCTAGGGGCCTTCCCCAAATCACAAAAAGGATTACAATGTGTATTTTTATGCACAAGTCTCAGAGTAGACAGAGGCGCACTGAGCACCAATGCATAAACCAGAAAATATTTTTGGGCACAGGTGCATGGAAGGCACTGAATAACACGGTAATTTTGGTGCACGTGCTCATGATGCGTGACTATGGGCCAATAAACCTGCGCACACCTACCACATGGTCATGAATAAAATTCTGAATGGAATTCTCTCAATTCAGCTTTGAATTGGATGTTTTACAGGTCGGCTTGGACCATTTAAGGTACCTATAGGTTAAATAAACCAAAAGAAGAGCTAGAAAAAACCAAATGGGGTAGGAAATTGATACCTTTCCCCAGTGGATTTGCCAATATATTGTGCCTCATTTGTCACCTGAATGAGCAAAATAGAGGTGCTTACAAGCTTAGTTGGGTCAGCTATGCAAGACAGCAGTGAAGGAAAAGGTTAGAAAAAGAAACATAAAAGACTAAGCTAAGAATTAAACTAAGAAAGAAAAGAACAACTAAACTATTGAGCATAAGGACATAAGAAAAAGAAACCAATAAGACTCATGTCACCAATGGAAAGGATTGTATTAGTGAAAATAAAACACCAAGAAGAAAGACGACTTTGGGTACTTCTTTTCTCCAAGGGAGGGCTCTTGGATCCCCACAATTGAGCTCTTCTTACAACTTTGAAACTTGAAAGAAATGGTGAAAGAATCCCAAGATAATCCACTCAAAAGGTGAGGTGGATTGACCAAATGGAATGATGTTAGTTTTCTCTTGATGAGAAAAGAGGATTCCCCAAGAGAATAGCAGCAGCATAACCTTGCAAATGAATTCCTTGAAACTGTAGTGCACCCATGGCCTTGTTTTATAGCACCACTTTGAGGTATTGTGCAACTAGCTTTTAGTGTGAAAAGGGGCTCTTTAGGGCACTTTTAGGTCATTGACCAGCCACCCAGTCGGATCCAGATGAGATTTGGATGTCAAATCAACTTGGAAGCTAAACAAGAAGTGGGTGGGAGGTTGACCAATCTCATAAATGCATCGTTCTCGGGTGTGCATGGCTTTTAGTGACCACAGTCGTGCATCATGTGCATGTGTGATTTTCTTGAGTTTTTGGATGGCGCATGTGTGCGCGTGCCCTATGTAGTCGAAGCGCACCTTGATTTTATAACTGGTTGTATAGTTTTGGATCTTTTGGAAATGTTTTTTTGGTAATTTTGGTCCATGGGTGAACTCATAGCTGTTTGAAGATGCTGGATTCTTGTAACCATTTGCAGATGAAATTTCAGTGATAACACTACACAAAAATATCCTCTTATTTGATTTGTCTCTTCTAATATAGGTATCAACCTTCTCTAATACTAGATGGTGCAACTACTAGCTGCAACTTCTAGGAGTGCACAACATTACACATAAGCAAACATACAAACACATGAAATAGTAGATAATAACAAAACTTGTCTATTATGCTTAAACTCACGAGAAGTACATTTGGCAGAGATGGACTCTTGTACAGTGTACTACTACAAAATATGATGTTCAAGGCATTTTTCCAAAATTCCATGTTAGGAACCAAGTTACAATGTCAATTTAGGCTTACAACAAGATTCATGAATGGATTCTTCTCCAAATCTATTTAATTGTTGAGTTTCTCACTACACAAGTTCTTCTTTCTTCCTTAGCTTTGTCACCTTCATCTTCTTCACGAGGAATATATGTATTGATGTATGGGTGAATGGATGATAGATTCCCTCCCAATGAATACCATATGACCACTATATAAATTCCATATTCAACTTCTCAACCTCCATGATTGTCCTCATGCGAGTTTCCTTGTGAGACCATTGCCACACTAACCACATGAGTTGGCCACATGCCATCTTTCCATTGGTTGTGGGAATTTGGGTGATTCCCCCATTGATATCCACCCATGATACTACAACTATTTATTTAGTGAAATATCAAACTAACCATATATCCACGGTATTTTTGGTGTCCACCTCCCCAAACCCCTCCCAAAATTCATGCAGTGAGATACCCTCACTTATCGAAATTGATAATGGATGATTGTTGATTTATTTGTAGTTTCTTACTCAATTCTCATTCTCATGCTCTCTACCAACAGGAAATAACTTTGTAATTGAAAATATGGCAAAAAGGTTGTCTCAGAACTGCCCTTAAAGCTGCCTTAGGTTGCTGCCCAGAACTAAGTTATTCCACCCTCATAAAAGACCCTTAGATGATGTCCAGAACAACCTTTAGATGTTGTTCAGAACACCTCTAGTTTTTGTCCAAAACACCTTCAGAAAAACCTCTCACATAAAGTAAACACAACAATACACATAAGTAAACACACAAACACATGAAATAGAAGATAGTAACACAGCTTGTCTATTGTGCTTAAACTCATGAGAAGTACATTTGGAAGTGATGGACTCTTGTACTACTACAAAATATGATGTTCAAGGCACTTTTCCAAAATTACATGTCATGTTACGATGTCAATTTAGGCTTACAACAAGATTCATGAATGGATTTTTCTCCAAATCTATTTAATTCTTGAGTTGTTCACTACACAAGTTCTTCTTTCTTCCTTAGTTTTGTCATCTTCATCTTATTCATGAGGAAACTATGTCTTTCTTTTTGGGTGAATGGATGATATATTCCCTCCCAATGAATACCTTATGACCACTATATAAATATGGTATTCAACTCCTCAACCTCCATGATTTTCCTCATGTGATTTTCCTTGTGAGATTATTGCCACACTAACCACATGAGTTGGCCACATGTCATCTTTCCATTGGTTGTGGGAATTTGGGTGATTCCCCCCTTGATATCCACTCATAATACTACAACTATTTATTTAGTGAAAGATCAAACTACCCATATATCCATGGTACTTTTGGTGTCCACCTCCCCAAACCCCTTGCAAAATTCATGCAGTGAGATACCCTGATTGATCACAATTGCTAATGGATGATTGTTGATTGCTTTGTAGTTTCTTACTCAATTCTCATTCTCATTCTCTCTACCAACAAGAAATAACTTCTCAATTGAAAATCTGGCCTTAAGGATGGCTCAAAACTTCTCTTAAAGTTGCCTCAGATTGTTGCCTAGAACTAAGTTATTCCACCCTCAGAAAAGGCCCTTAGATGTTTTTCATAACAACTCTGGTTTCTTTTCAAAACACTTTCAAAGGAGCCTCTCACATAAAGTAAACACAACAATTCACATAAGTAAACACACCAAATCACCAATGACTCAAACTAAAAGCACCAAATATTTACAATCCAAACTCAATCAGTTCGGTCTTATTTATGCATGGATACCATTCCCATTCCAATTTGAGCAGAAACTAGGAGGTACATTCCTTTTCATAACACCATTAACAGGACCATTCAAAATGTCATTT
>JASDQU010104022.1:126315-137944 GCA_032191745.1 Picea mariana
TAAACACACCAAATCACCAATGACTCAAACTAAAAGCACCAAATATTTACAATCCAAACTCAATCAGTTCGGTCTTATTTATGCATGGATACCATTCCCATTCCAATTTGAGCAGAAACTAGGAGGTACATTCCTTTTCATAACACCATTAACAGGACCATTCAAAATGTCATTTCTGACACCATTTGATGCTGGCCCATTAACAAATAACAACACCAACTACACTGCCATTTTCAAACCCATTCCTTCTAAGCGATGTAGGAGTTCTGCTATTATCATCAACATGTGGACTTCAAACCAAATTGCTTGGTTTTCAAGGGTTCTTCAAATATGAATCAATATGTGACATGATGTTGCTAATATAAGGCCTGCAAAGAACTCAATTATGGTCATACATTCTCCAAATAAAAACAACTACATTTCAGCTACTCAACAAAATGATGCAAGTTAAAACACAATTTGTAAAAAGCATATCCCGTTGAAATTTCAATGAAAACAAGTGCACACATCCATTAAATTTCCAAAAGGACAGATTAACAATAGAAAATTAAACTACTCAAACTGCAACATATAGGAAAACTTTTCATGATCCAGTACAAGATATGCACTAGGATGTCCTCTTTACAAGCAAAACTATGCAAGGTTCCATATGTTTTTGTACTGCCTAAACTGCAAATATATGATACTAGAGGATCCTTTTCATGACACACAGGGGAGGAGTACTAATCCTACAACAACTAGAGATAGAAGGCTTCCATTGCTGAAGTTAGATCAGGTACCAAGGGCATTTGGAGAATAATTATGTATGCATTGTGTTAGGATGTCTTCAATGCAGATTGAGACAACTTCATAGTATGAACTTTAGCCAACTAAATATGCCACTTTCATTATGTTGTGGCTGACTTGCAATAGGTGAATTGTGATCTACTCCATAGAGAAAATGTCAAAGTCGTTTAGGAAAAATACAAAGTATACTTATTGCCACAGAAGCACAACACTCCAAGTACCAAGTTTTTATTGAGAGAATCAATGAGAAATCCCATTTACAGAGTGAGTCTAAAGTGAGTTGAAAACACCATCCCAAATCATAACAAAAAAAAGCTCAAATGCAGGTTTAATGACCTGTGGCGATTGGCCAAGCACTGAAGCGGTGAAGAAATGGATCAATCCTTAAATGGAGCAAAGATTGTCAAGTAAGGTTTTTGCCAGAAGTATTTTTCTTGTGTCTTTTATGACACAAGAAAAGAGAAATTTGACCCTATAAAATATGATGTGGTCCTTAGGAAATGCAAGTCTATTATAAAATAGTGGTTTCCAAAATGAATGTAGGTCTATTATAGAACAGTGGTTTCTAGACTGAATGCAGGTCTATTATAAACAATGGTTTCCAGAATTTAATTTGGCTACAATAATAATCTCATCCAATCCAGTGTGGGTAAAAAACATCAAATCTCCCAATAATAGATATATGTTGGGATCTCTATTATTGTTGGGTTGTATGTGAATCTAGGTATCTACAAATCAAGGAAGTCATCAAGTGGATGCAAGAAATGGACATGGTCTACTACAAGACCTACCTGTACACTCCCGAAGAGGGCTATCATAACTATTGTTGATACCTTCTAAATTTGAAATTTCTCCTTTACTGCTATCATACTGTTATTCATATACATGTAGTTGCAAATTGGGTTTGCATCCTTGAGTAAAAGGCTGAAACTTTAGCATAGTAATGATGTGATATGCAACATCATAGTCTATAAAAAGTTTCATGCTTTTAGCTTTGAACTCTTCTCTTTCCATTGGACACAAATCTGCTAACCCTCCTGATAGATATAAGGCACACTCAAAAACAAATTCAGGGACATAAAACTCAAACTATTTGACATATATTTTATGAGTCAATAAAGCTAAAAAAATGTGGACTTTGCAGCCTTGGACTAGAATTGGAAAAATTTCTACAGCTTGTTCATTTTCAAGGGTGAAGTTAGTGGCCAACATATAGCATGAACATGACCAAGTTGAAGTGGAGCAAAGACTATAGACCTAAACTATAATATTTCATATTTGTTTGTGTTCCAAGGTAATTAATTATTTTTAGAGTGTGGTATGAAAATTTTGGCGATTTATGTATTTAGTATTCACTATTATAGTTCATTTATTGATCGAATTTCCCTGTCCTGGTTATGTCTATGAATATGATGATCATTTTGTGGCATTTATTACTAGCACCTCTATGCATTATGGTTCATCATGCCATAGTTGAAATGCTCTAGGATGATTTAAGTCGAGAATGCAATGTAGAGTCGTGTACATTGAGGATCAGTCGAGAGTGCAATGTAGAGTCATGCACATTGAGGATCATACTAGGGTCCATGCTAGTCACATGGACTGCCTAGTTGATGGAAATTGGTAGCTACCTGTTTATATTGTGGTTATATTTGTTACTAAGTGTGCATGTAACTGATATTGATGTTATATTTGTTACTAGACTTTGCCACATAGGGGTCAATGTGAAATTCCACCTTGGTTGAAGGGAGCCATGCCACTGGGCACAACTTTAGCTAGTAGTGTATTGCCTACCATGGTACTAGACTCAAAGGCCTAAAGTTAGTTGTCTTGTACCTGTGTTAAATGATGGGATGTGGAGTCATGTTGAATTACTAATTTGTTTGATGGGTTAATGATGAAGACAATGTCGTTGAGCTTTTGAGTAGGGTCTCCATTGGGCAGTTGTTCCAAAGTATTATCTAATGGTGAGCTTATACCTTAGGTTTTTCGCCTAGAGATTTTTCCTTATCTGTATGTTATCTTTCTTATGATTCATTGGTCAAAGCTAATTCAGTGACTTCCTTACTTTGTGCTCCCACTAAGTCATGGTTTGATTAGTCCACCAACATGCAACAGTGTCAAACAAAGGCTCCATAACTTTTAGCAAGATTTGATTTTTTTGTTTATCAATTTCCTCTTAGCATTCAAATTATTCATTTTGGGCGTAATGATGGATAAATTGCAACAACAATATCATATATAATAATAATAATAATAATAATAATAATAATAATAATTTGTTTTTAAGGTCACGACCAAGCTAGACACCAAATTGGTGTATGAGACCCCCTTGTTTGTGGAACAAGGGACCCCCTTCGTGCAACGATTTGACTGCTAAAGTCTACGGATGTATACATACCCTAACCCCCTCTAGATTTGAACCCATGACCTCCCAAGAGAAAACACGTGTTCTTAACCATTTGATAAAGGTATGGATTTTCAAGTTATGAAGGTGACTTTAACTATGCTATAATAAACATTATTGGTTTTCCTAATATTTCTAGTAGTTCATCATTTAGAGTACTTACTACTAACTATAGATTATTTTACAGAGAAACATTTTTTTCTTGCAATTCATGATGTTGGAAATGCCTTCTGCGGCATCTTTACTTGGGAGTGCTTTATGGTTTACTGGGCATGAAAGTTGCATTAGTGGATGATTTTGTAGCCTTCATAACTAGATATATTGGCCCATGTGCCCTTTTTCCCCATTATTCTGCATTGTGATGGTTTTCATCTTTTTCAATATCCTATGTCAAGGCTTCTGTGTCCACTTGGATGAAGAACATTTAATTTGGTAAACATTTCTTATTCTAAAAATAGGTTAAATCTAGTTTTAGTTATCAGGAATTTTATGTTCCTTTTGGTGATATGTGGGGTGTATGGATCTTCTTTTGATTTTCCATAATCTCGGCTTCAACTTTCAAGTTAAGATTTGAAAATTGTAAAGTGATTATAGAATTTCATTGTTTAGTCATATGGGGTCATCTGATTGCATAGGTTGATAAATGATATTTAGTACAAACTGTTTGCGTGGAAATTTTTAGTTCGTTCTATTTTTTTCTTTACAAAAACAATTACTTTCTATTACATTTGAAAAACAAACTTGGCTTTACCTGGAGGTAGAATTTACAACATGACCATTGTTTCCAAAAAACAAAGCATATACTATGAAGTCTAAGATGTCCATATTTTATATCTAGCACTTGGATAGGGTACTTCTTCCACAAATTGTCTCAAATGGATACCTCTACACCCTGGTCAATCATTTTCAGAACACTTCAAGATCACCGCTCCTGGCAAGAAGTAAAAGGAGAATTATGAAAAGGAAAAGTGCATTTCATAGTAGTCAATATGTTATCTTGACTCTAATTCAAAAGAGGCATGTTGTGCATAGAGTAGTTTATTTTTGTAAGTACTTTTCAAGATGCAACATAATGTTTTTGTTGTTGGTTCTTCAAATTGAGCCAATACGTATTTATCTAGATCACATGAGTCATATGGAGGCATTTTATAGTAATGATATCTGAAGCTCTCTTGCAGGGGTATTAGTAGGAACTAACATAGTACAATTGCTTTCTGATTTTCTCCATGCGTAATGCGAGAACTATTAGTTATTCATACCATGTGTTTAAAATATAATTTTTTTGGTAAACACTGTTTGCCTTTAAAATAAAGACTTATCTTTGTTGACAGGGCACTTGAGTCTTATCATAACTTTAGCTTCATGATTTTCTTCCAAAATGAATGCATGGAAATTGTTGCAAAAAAAATGAGATGACATTGGAAAAGTAATGAAAAAATTATACTTCAGTTGTTCAGATGGTTTTCCATGCATGTATCAAAGATTTTTTTTGGGCAGAGTCATGATGTTTTGTACTTTTATTATGTTCTGCATACTGGGGATTTTTCTTATGCATTTTATGCTTACACAACATCATCTGATATTCTTATTATTGTTAGTTTTTGTTTTTTACCACGGAATGATTTGTAATTATTCTGGGGTTAATATTCACACATGTTTCCACCAATGCAACAGGGTTTGTTAGAGTTGCAAGGTCATCCCCATGTTGTAAACTTGTCTGATAACATAACGAAGGGAATCCGTGAACATCTATTGCACCTACCTTTTTTCTAGAGAAAATTATGAGCATTGTTGGATTGGATGTTTGCTTTGGAGTTGTACAGTGGTCCTGAATGCATTTTTGATTTATACAACAGCTCAAAAAAAATCAAGTTCATCGGTGATTTTTAATTCTAGGTTGTGAAAAGAATGGGGTTTAAATCAAAGCCTTGTTCTTAGGTCAGTACTTTCTAGCATTGGTTGTATACATCAATATCATTGTATGAATGGTAAAATCCCATTTACCCAAACTACTCGAACCTCTTTGTCGTTTGATTGGAGGCAAACCCCATCATTTAAAGAGAAGGGTGATTTGGAGATTCCCCAGTGTTGACATTATGGTAGCTGCGGGAGGTATTTACCTCCACGTGTAAACCTGACGAGAATAGAATATTCTGGGAAACAAGAAGAAACCTTAAATAACCCTAGAAGACTAGTCATCTCAAGAGATTGATTTATATTAAGTTATAAGTCTCCAAGAGAAGAAGTCGGCCCAACTAAGTGACTTGGAGGACTATAAATAAAGGGAGCTTGAGCTCATTGGTACACAGACCACACAATTGCAGTAGTCCACAAGTTTGGAGAAGAATTGCAGTTGCAGCTCCTGCAACTAGCAGATTTCAGGTTTGGCTGGGATTCTCTCTTGGTTATGGTTTGGACTTTCTACTTGGGCTCTTCTGGTTATTCTTTCTTGGTGCACTATCCCTGGAGAGAGGTGTGCTATCTTGTTTGGCTATTTAGCCTAGGTTTTTCTTCCAGAATGATTCTTTGTCAAGGTTAAGGTGCTCGAGGGTGGCTTTGGCCTATGGTTGGGTGACAATATTTCTATGGGTGACAAGTGCTCCAATATCTTCCAAACACTTTTACAATCCTCTTGCAATAAATCTAGCCTACTTGACAAAGCTTCCACCTCCATAATTTGTTGGCATGTTGCATGCACCACTTATGCTCAGGTGATTCAACTCACTATTAGCAAGATGAACATGGCCCATCATAGTAAGCTAAGCATGATAATTCCTAACATTGAAAAATCCTTGGATCATGTTTAACTACCAATAGTGAGCTGAAACCTTGAACTTGTTTACGTCCTAAACAATGAGTTGATGATTGGATTCACTTATGCTAAATATTATCACAACCCCTGTCTCATATTGAGGTTCCTTCAACATATTTTCCACAACATTCTTTAGTTATTTTCCTTCACATTATCCTTAGTGGCCTGATACTTATTATTCAAATGCTTAGAATTATTATGCAACTACCCATTTTAGAGGAACACCTTACCTCCATTGGAAGAACAAACCACATTTAAGAAAACCTTGGCTGAGAGTATTAATTTGATAAAGTGTATAAGAGATAAATCATCATGTTCCATACTCCAATCCATATATTCATCTACAGCAAGGATCAACAGGCCTCTCCAAAAACCAAATTTGGCACTTGACTGCACTTTGATTGTGCAAAAACATCAGAATTTTTCTTTTTTTAGTCACATGTTTGCAGAGCTGATTGTGACCCATAAGAGATGAATCTTTGGAAACTGGAGGAGGTTTTTGTTCACAATAATACAAAGTACAATAACCTATCTCACTTTTTAAACAGGTGTTACAGGGTGAGATATCCATGCACGTATTTACAGCCTATTTTTCTGAATGTGCAAAGGCATGTTTTAGTCATCATTTTGCAAAGCATATTATGAAGAACTAAAGTAGAATTTTGGGAAACCGAAAGACGTTTATTTCCAAAACATTTTCATCTACAAAAAATATTTCATTTTATACATAGGTATTAGGGTTAAAGATATATTATCTCGTCTTTCACCCCTATTTTTCATTGCGCTTCTTGTAGATTCGCCGTGCCTCTGTGTAGAAAATATTTTACTCCATGTAAATAATCAAATGGTAATTTGGTGAATGTAAATGGTAAAAAACAAGTTTATTAAGTCTTGTTAAATTTAATTGAAAGTTTATAAGGTCAAATTTATGTATTGTATTCTTTAAAGGATAAGCTCAAGTAGTTTAGGAAAAGGAAGAAAACCAATTCTAACTCCTGCTAGGTTTTAGCAATGATAGGATAGGTGCATGTATTTGAATTTTTGGAGTAGAATTTGACCTCCTTAGGAGGATTTGGACTTGTTTTCATTATATATAAATGTAATGCAATGTATTAGAGGTGGGATGTCTGAGATTTTGAGAGCCAATGAGAAGCATATGCCTGTACTTTTCCTAAATTGAACACAGAGACAGTTTGCAGACTTGTGAAGAGATTCTTGTGATTTGATCATTGGTATGAATATTTTTCTTCAATTGTGTAATGTTTCTCTACTTTATATGATATATTTTATGATATACATACTGTAATTGTCTTCATTCTCAACTTAATAAGTGATTTACAAAACTCAATCTTATGCTCTGTATTGTTTTAAGTTGATCAATTTTGTTTACACCTTCAACTTGTAAATTGAACTCATATGAAATTTATGCTCAGTTTACACTTTCCTTTGCTTTCCATCAGCACTAAACTACAACCAAATCATCAACATACCAGTTTTTACTTCTATCTTTCCTTTTCCACAGTTGCATCCTTATTTCTGGTTCATTAGGGTTTCATAAAAAAAATGACCTATTTGAAAAGATGACTCCATCTCTTTTGTCATCTCCAACAAATCAAACTATCCATTAGTGAGCTTAATACCTATCCTAACATTTTCTTCATTCAATCATTTAGTTGGCTGATCTAAATGAGAGAGCCATCTCTGGGTTGTTAAGGCTAGCTACTCAATTCTAAAGATTGGTATGTGGTTACCTCTTTGGTTTCTTTTCTCAGCCTTGGGAAACTAAGGAGTTCTAACAGATTCCATTGTGAATATGATTTTTCAATCCAAGTGTTTGATGAAATCCTCCAAAGAAGAACAATGATGTGAAAGGCAACCATTGTTAGATAAGCCCAAACTTGGCATGTCGGGGATGCCCTGAAACTCCTTGTCAAATGCAAAGAAAAGGGATGGATCCTAGTTTGGTCACTATTATAGTCAAACTTATACAGCATATAAACATAATTCCCAACAAAAATTCAATGACTTTCTTAAATATCCCTCTTCATTGCATCTTGCTTCAAAATAAAAGTATCATTCCACAATGTTTACTAATGCTTGCTCAACAACTTCTAAAGCTTAATCTACCTGCATCCAACTGAGGGGTATTTTTGTCTATACCTAGCCTATAATGCAAATCATTATTGTTGTTTCCATTACATAATCCTTTGCATTTAAATCATATGGAAACTTATTACAAAGACCTTTCTGCAAGATTTACAACATTTTCCAGTGTCTATGGGTATTATAGGACTTCCTCAACTTGCTTTTGAAAACCACAGATAGTCTTCATAGTCCTTTAAAGTGAAGTGTGGCATAGTTTCCTAAATATTTAGACATAGTCTTAGGACCAACTATTACAAATCCATTATGAATCCAGTAAGGCACAATGTTGTCATTACAAGCAGTGGAGATTTGAGCTATCTCATTTTCATGATGGGAAATATAACATCCACCCCTCCACCATAAACATCAAAAACAGTAACCCAAATTTGCAAAACTCATTGTATTGTATTCAATATGCCATCCTGACTCATCAACTACTATTATTTTTGTTTATGAATCTTCCTTTCTAATTCTGACATGCTAGTAAGATTGTTAGTGTGGAGGTAGCATTAAATTTTTAATGAACCAAGTTCTACAACACTAGCATATGGCTTGGATTGGACTATTTAAAAGAAAATTGGGAAATATACACCTTTCCCCTTACCCAAGAGAAAAATGCCATGGCCCATTGAATTACTAGATAGCCCAACAATAGTTTCTTGGTTTTCAAAGTGCCCAACATCACCCAAATTGAATTTATAAGCTAAGATATTGACAAAGATATGAAAAAGAATATAAAGGAAGCAGGAGGGATTGAGGTGGGAAGGAATTTTTATCCAACCATGTTTGATGTTGTATTTAAAACCTTTAGTCTTGACCAACTTCTCATTCCTTTAGGAAGGCCCACGCAAGAAGATGCTCAAGAATTTCTTAGTTTTGTTATGGATCAGTTGCACAATGAACTACTTAAATTGGAAGGTAGTGACCTAAATGACTCTGGTGGAAACAAAATTTCATTGGTTACAGTTAGTGGAAATGATGATTGGGAGATTGTTGTCGCTAAGAATCGAATTGAAATAATTAAAACACAAAATTTTATGTAGTGAGAACTAAGTGCCATGTTTGGGGGGGAATTGAGGAGTGTTTCCAAATCAAGAGGTAAATATATGTCCTTTACATCTTATATATTTGTTTGAAGTGAGAAGTGAATCCTTGATTTGTATCCTTTTGTAGAAAATAGATTATAAATTTCTACCTTTCATAGTTGCACTAATTTATAATCACATTGTCATCTAGATTATGGAGGGAATCTGGTGGATACATTATTTTTCAGAATCGTAATGTGTATAATAGTGAATGAAATGACTAAATACAATTGCAGAAATAAAACACAATAATGTTGTAGTGGACATAAATTTTATTCTCTGTTGGTTGTGTACAATGGTGGTAGCAATCTCTAAGAAGAGATGCATCATGCTCCCATTAGCCAAAATCCCCATGAAAGAGCGTGATGCCCTTATTCATTAACATATACAACATAAAATGAAAAGAAAATAATATGGAAAGACCAAGGACAAAGCAGGTGGAAGGCCAAGAGTTGAGTGCCCCAAGTTTTAGTTGCAATAGCTGATTTGTTGGAATTGTTAACTTTTCACTCCAAACTTTGATTAGGATGCAATATAACTTATTGGGAAGCTATGGTTCAGCTATATAATGTGGAAAGTGATATGGACCCTAAAAACAACAGCTGGGAAAGGATCAAACCATGTGATTTTCAGATTTGACCTAAAACTTCTAAATTCAAGGGCTATTATAAAAGGGCCTTAACTGCCACCTAGATCACCATTTTACTTGGAAACACTGCTAATAAAACAGAAATGGGATGAGATGGGACTTTATTCACAATTCATGAGAATGTTGGAAGTGACATGTCTCTATACTCAGGATGATTTTGAGAAAACAATCACAGATGATCTGAGACAACAAGCAACTACTAATGCAACCATGCAACTTTGATAGTCTACCTTCCTATCTTTGTATCTACACGAGGCACTAGATACTAAATAATGTTTCTACATGCTTACAAAATGGATGCTTGACCAATGTCATGGAGAATTCAATACATTTTAAGGAAAGGTTCCTTGTTGAAGATTCAGTGGCTTAGGCTTGTTATTCTTGTGTATGGGATGAAAAAGGTATGTTGGATTAGAACTATTACCCTTGTGTATGGTGTATTAAGTGGTATTTGATTAATCAAATTGAGGATAAAAGCACCGAGGTTGCACTTTGCCAAAAGAAACATTTCCTTTCTTTATTGCATGCTACATTTGGAAGTTGGAAACTATCAATGCTTTCAATTCAATGTTTTTGAACCAAAGTGTCTTAGAAACCATTTAGCACACATAATGAAGGCCAACTTTTGCACCCTTTTGAAACAGTCTATTCCTTATTCATCGGTTTATGATATTTGTAATATCTTGAAATTTATGCCCTTAAATATATTGAAACTAGTTTTTAGGAGTATAAATAGTAATATTGATAGTTCCCAAGCTAGGAAGAAAGAGGGAAGGGAGAAAGTAAGAAAGGAATTATGATAATGCATTGAAATGGAAAAAAAAAAACCATGTTATATGGAATTTACTAATAGTTTAAGTATAAAATAGAACCGATGCTTACATTTGGTTGTTGCATGACTATCTTTTGATTTATATACACGCTGGAAATTGCATTTTTATATTTCATAAGTGGTTTATTACACTTTGGCATATCTCTAGACTCTCATACCAGTAGAAGCAGATGCAAAAGTGGATCCCATGGATCTTTACACACAAGCTACAAATTTTCGGGTTATGCTAGAACACCTTCTATTATATCATCCATCATATGGCATATGAATTCTATGATATATTAACTAAGCCAGCATACGGGACAAGGAAGAACACTTCTTTACAAAAAATTCACCAAGACTTTAAAGGTTTAATAATTAAGTGAAAGATTCGCCAAGATTTTACAATATTTTATAATTCAGTGAAAGATTTGCCAAGTTTTTACAAGATTTTATAATTCAATGAAAGATTCGCCAATATTTTACAAGATTATATAATCGACTAAAAGATTCGCCAAAAAATTATATATACATATTATATTATTGATAAAATAACGTTCAATTTTTCCTATGTATCATGGGGATTCACCCAATTATTATACATATAAATTTAGGAGGGGGTTCTTAAAATCACCACTAGTCCATAATATTCAATGGTTGAGAACAATCTCTGAAGTAGATCAACAATTAGCATCACGTCATAGTTTACGCTTATTCTATCCTTCCATTGTGATTGTTCATGTTAGCCTATGGCTTACTTTTACCAATCACTAAGTCTAAATTGTCACCTATATTTGTATTATTCATTTAGGATATTAGTAATATATCCTCAAGTGATGACTAATGATTTAGTTAAGATTTCCTAGCCTAGTCATCATGCATGATTTTAGGATCTAGAGAAAATCTCTCTATGAGGTGGCATCACCCATTGTAC
>JASDQU010104022.1:137994-160369 GCA_032191745.1 Picea mariana
ACCTATATTTGTATTATTCATTTAGGATATTAGTAATATATCCTCAAGTGATGACTAATGATTTAGTTAAGATTTCCTAGCCTAGTCATCATGCATGATTTTAGGATCTAGAGAAAATCTCTCTATGAGGTGGCATCACCCATTGTACTATAAATATGTACCATTGGTATGAATACATGTAGTGTTGGCTAGTGAGCCTTTTCCGCCATGTTGTTGTTCTTGTTTATGTTTTATCAATTGGTATCAGAGATGAGGAAGGTTATGAGGAGGATGGGTTTCAAGGAATCATTTGAAGAGTTGAGCATCTGGAGATTAATCATTGTTTGATACAACACTATGTTGTTGGATGGATTGCCAGATATGATCTGCACTAGCGATCCTTAGTCTTAAAGAAATGAAGCCGACATAAATTTGTTGAATGAAATCATTGGAAAATCTGTGGGACCAATTTATTTTTATAATCAAAGGGCATAAGAGGTGAGTTGGAGTGTGGGAAACCTAGAGATATGATCTATGTATGCGAAGAGGCTTGATTGTATGATGATAGTGACAGAGTGAAGGTGAGATGATGAAATTGCACCATGGTAGTGATCAATGAGAAAATAACTATGTTGTCTGCACCAATAAAATTGCAGATTTGCATTTATTTGATGACATAATGGTAAAAACAAGTTCATTTCTATATTGATTTGTATTGCAAGAAAAAAAAAATTCAATGAAATTATGTACATGTCATATCAGATCAACACAAGTAGATTGGACTCTAGAATTTAAATCTTTGGACTCTTTAGACTATGGAAATTCAAGGCAATCGAATTCCTTGAAATTGCATTGTTGTATTAGTGCTACAAGAAGACCAAGGTGAATTGACATGGTGAATGATAGATTCAGGCATCCAACATCCCCCTGAAGGTAAATTGTAGAAAAATTGGTACCTGGAAGAATCAACTAATATGTGGGAGCAGTGAGCGTCTATGGATTAACTGTACATGGAAAAGCATGGTTTTTGTGTATTGGACAAAATGGGTGAAAAACAAAATAAAAATAGTGGGTGAATTGAATCAAAGAGAAAAATTTTGTTGTGGTATTGAGAAATGAGATCTGGAGAATCGAGCTCTTCAGATTGAATCCCTCAGAGACAATTTCTGAGTTTTTTTTGAGTAATTTGATCTAAATCATGGTACTCTATCACCCTTCCAATGGAAGTGAGTTAAAGTCTCATTAAAACTATTGTATTGGCATAGAGAAGGCAGAGATGCATATGTACCCATAACCTAAGACCTTCACTTGTTTCTCGTAACAATAGAGTTCGAGCTTTTTTGAAATCGCTTGTTGCTTCTTGTGAAAAGATCCAAATCTATTATTGTTGTTTGTCTCCATTTTCATCTCAGGGGGATTATGTTGTTTGTTTGTGTATTTTATTCAAGGAATAAAACCCATTGAAGATCTGAAATCGTGGCATGTAGACATGGGGATTGTTTTTTTTTTCTCTTTGTAATTGCAGATAGCATGAGAACATTTAATGTGAGTCATATGAGGTCATGGAAGAGTGTGCCATTAACTTAGGTAATCCACACAATGTTCTTGGTCATCAACAAGATTCCACGTAGTATCTTTGTCATTCCTCATTCACGTAGATATACTTGAATAAAAGGCATTGAATTATAACTTAGAAGATCTGAAATCATGACAATGGGGAAGTTGTGGTCCATTCACACAGAAGTATTGTCTGGATTGTGCATAAAGATATGTCTGATTCCAGAAGATATCAATCAACTTGGGATTTGAATTTGAACCTGTCAATTGAGATCATTGGCTACATTGATTTGCACCAGACTTCTCCTCTCAGATCTCCATGCACATAACATGCACATGATCTGATTTGAGCGTTGTGACGATTGTGAGATCGTAGGCTTAAATGTGATAAGGAGAGGGAAATAAAAAGATCAATTTCGTAGTTTTAAAGCATTTTTGTCAGCAGCCATAGAGACTATGTTGGTGATTGAGCAAATGATTGATATGAAGAACAAAGATCTGGTCAGAGATCTAGTAGTCGAGATTCAAATTTGGAGGTGGTAAGAGAGTTCTGGTAGTCTTGAGATCCATGGTACTATTCCATGAGAGATGAGGTGAAGCCAGAGATGAGGTGAAGCCAACCATACTAAGATGATCATGTAGTAAATTAAAAGATAATAAGCCACAGTTTGGAGGGATTTGGTGTTCAAGCAGACACTCTAATGCCTTCACATGATTTTTTGTGGCTATTGTTGCGATCTGGTGTGGCCAACAAGAAATTGAAGCAATTTACGAGGTATCTCTGATATGTAGTATATGAATTTCATAATAATTAACATTTTCTTCAACATGCACCAATGATGTACATAGTGATAGTGGTCTAGCAATCTGCATTGATCCAAATCAAACAATCATTCTTTCAGGTTAAGTTTTAGTATCTTAGATTGACCCTTGTTGTAGAAAAATTGTATTGTCTCCTTCAAAAATATCATGGTCATTACAAAAAGCTCCAAATCTATTAACACCAACATAGTCATTCCCTCCACAAGATTTTATGGCATGATTTAATCTATTGCATCAATGGTCTTCCCTGGCTGGAATGAAGCCCTTCTTTTGAATATGTGGTTATGGGATTTGTTATCACATAGTGAGTCTACTTGCAAAACCAAGTAATATGTATGATTAGAGGTCTACAAAGCACTGCATGTTCCATCGCTACTTTCATCCAAATTGGATCACCATGTTTGAGTGAGTTCATTGGGAGTTCAAGTTAAGCAAAGAAAAGCAAGTTGAAAACTCGATTTTGTATCAAAATTTTAATAAAAATGTTTTTTTAGTGATTATGTTCTAGATCTTCCCGAAATTGAATAAGGGGATCTTAGGTACACTCTGAGTATGCTTTCGTAGTGTGTCGTGATGAATATTTGCATGGTTTCTTTATGATGTTTAATGTCTAGTTTTGACATAAACATGTTTGTAATGTATCATTTAACATATCATACATTGAGTACAAGCAAGTTAATTCAAGCACACAATTAATGCTAGTGAAGTACAAGCAATCAAGCACATATGATCAAGCATCTATGAAGAAAATTCTCAAGCATTCAAGTCGCCAACCATATCAATAATGTACAAATCAAAGATTTCAAACTCAACACATCATGGAGCATTTGAAGTTAAATTGTAACTTGCAAACAATGTTTGTTGTAAGATTACTTAATCAGGATTTATTGTAACTTGCAAATTGTCCTTTTGTAAGTTTACTTGTCTTTTTGAAAACAAGTTGAGTTGAATTGAATTTGTCATAAGGTGCATTTTCAGCTGGGCCTGACACCCTAGAGTCATTTTGAGTCGAAATTTTGATAAGGTTGAGTGTTGAAACTCAAATCATTGTAAACATCAAGTTTTCGGGTGCATTTTCAGTAGTATCTAACACCCTCAACTTCTTGAAAGAAATTAAGCAAGAGTGAAGTTCAAGCGAGCGATTCAAGTGAGCAAGTTGCAGATAAGCCTTCTTCTGTCGAGTCAAAATTGTAATAAGGATCTATCTGCACAAGGAGACCTCTTTTAGTGTTTTGAAAATGGCTCGAAGTCTCGAATTATTAGAGTTACTAAACACTCTATTAAACACCACTGAAGACAACATGGTGACATTGAACAAAGAAAATCTTCAATCAGTGCTAACATGTGTGCAAGTAACGCAATCTAAAGTTAGACTTCTTCAATCTCTATCCCAACTATTGAATGACGAGTTGATAGATCTCAAAAATAAACAACTAGTGAATTGTTCTGAACTAGTTTTTGTTCTGAACTAGTTTTTGTTCTGAACTAGTTTTTGTTCAGAACAACCCTCTCTATGATGATAATGATGATGATGATGATGTTTTTAATCAACAACTAGTGAAGGAACAACACAATGATGCAACTTCAAAATCAGTTTCAGACGAAGTTGAATTTATTCATGAACCTACATTTCAAGAGTTTTCTTTTCATTTCAGTGAAGAAAACCTTTCAATGATGCATCAACATGTAGTAAATCAACTTCCACGAATTTCAAAGAAACAGGTTCAAAATACTCTTTCCAAGCCCATCATCAGACTTTGGGAAGAAATCATCTACAACAAGAATAGAATATGACTTGGATATGACAAGGAAGTTACCTTTCATATTCCTGATTATTCCAGACCAATCAAGTTCCAAAGTGTTGGATTCCTTCAAGAAGCTTCAACTTCACTTGTTCAAGTTCAGCATCAGAATGATAAGTGCCAATGTTGTAATCAAGTTGGTCACAAGGAGAATCAGTGTTTTGATCTCCATCCTTTCCATCATTGTGGCAAGCATAACCATTCTTCAGACAGATGTTCAACACTGAAGAAACCTGCAAGATTGAAAATTCACTATGAGTGGATTGATCCTTGGCAATGGTCATCAACAACCAAGCAATTATATAAGTCTTATTGTAGAATTCAATCTCGAGTAAAGACCAATATTGTAGCACATAACATTTTGTACCTCACATAAGTGGTCCCCTTGTGGCATAGCTTTCGAGCATGGCCCTCATAGGATGAGATAACATGTGGTTTTTTCTGCATGCCCACTTTGTGTTGTACTCAAAAGGAACAAGTATGGTACTCTCTTGAGCATAGAAGGGGGGAGTACAATGATGTAACTCTCATGCACCTTAAGGCGGGGAGTTAAAAATTCCAGTGACGATGGTTCATGAAACCACTTGCGGTCTCTCCTTTATGCTGACAAAGGGGGGAATTGATGATGGAATTGAATATGGTTTTCAAACTGAAAGTTTCGACAACAAGTATGCCATATGCGCATGAAATTTTCCAAATGGGAAACTGTTGTCTGTAAATGACAGACTTTGGAAAAATTATGTTTCAATAAGTTTAAGTTGAATCATATAGATTTTGATTTTGAGAGAAATGATATGAACATTTTGTTCACATAGATGGTCATTCAACCTAGCAGAGGACAAGAGGATCATTCTGCATTGCAGCTTGGCATTTGATTGAGTTGTTAGGCATTTTCAGGGATGTGTCGGACTAGAAATTGATTCACTTCTCTTGGTTCACTCTCATCAGATTGGAGTTTACATTAAGTGAACAAATTGCATGCATCCTGGCTCACATGATTACATAGTGAGATTTTCTAGAGATGGTAGGCTTTGATAGGATTATGGTTCAATGACTTGCAATTGAATCATACACATTATACATTGGGATGTTGTTGGACACCTAAAAGTGTCAAGATTGGTTAGTGGTTATCCAAAAACCATTAGATACATGGTATCAATTGGTCAGTGGTCATCCCAAACCACAAATTCAGAGAGCACTTCAGTGATGCACTGATAGTAGAGTGGTGATACTACATGTTCACTAATTAGCAGAAGACATCAGATTCTTCTAAGCTAAAATACTTGGCAAAATGATCAAATTGTCAAGCAATTAGAGAATGTTCAGATATTGCAGTTGTTCACTTCCATATCTCATCTCTCTTCCAGTTCATTTCAGATGAACCATTCAACATCCAGATTGGCGGTTTTTCAAGCAGTTCTTCATTGAGGCTCAACTCAGGAGTTTTAGTATGAAGACTTGGAATTGATACCAGTTTATGATTAATTATTGGTATTATTGATCAGAATTGTGATTGAGGGGGGGATTGTTAGCCTATGGCTTACCTTTACCAATCACTAAGTCTAAATTGTCACCTATATTTATATTATTCATTTAGGATATTAGTAATATATCCTCAAGTGATGACTAATGATTTAGTTAAGATTGCCTAGCCTAGTCATCATTCATGATTTTAGGATCTAGAGCAAATCTCTCTATGAGGTGGCATCACCCGTTGTACTATAAATATGTACCATTGGTATGAATACATGTAGTGTTGGCTAGTGAACCTTTTCCGCCATGTTGTTGTTCTTGTTTATGTTTTATCAGTTCAACAGTCGATAACGCTCTCAAATTATATCAACGGTTAGCATTAACTTCGACCTTCGGCACTTTGGGTGAATTATCCTTCAAAATATTCCAAATTTCATTTTGCCAAAGTAGATCGGACGGTTGGAGTTTATTTGCATGATGAACAGTTCTCATTCATTTCAGAACTTTCGGACTTTGGGCATTTGTTGGTGGTGAAACTCCTGAAGTAAAACTGCTGGAGTGACGTAACTTGCTGACGTCACTTGTTGATGTGGCACTAACTGAGTGGATGCCACATGTCACTGAGATTCATGACTTACACATACCTTAAATGCCAACTGCACTTTGACACTTGTCATCATCTGATTGTTCCATGTGTCCTTGTTGATGTGGATCTCCTCATGTGGCACATGTTCTTCTCCTGGATCTAATGGTTTTCCTAACTCTCGAAATGTATCTCAGATCGACGACTGAGAGAGACTTCAAAACTTTGGCCTTCAAGTGAAATCATATGTTATAAATTATTTTTCTCCGAAGTGGTCAATGTCAATGTTGACCATTATTTTGATCTAATGAACATCATGTATTGTCTCGATCTGATGGTCCTCATTTAACCCGAAAAGGATTAACTCAATCCAACGACTATTGGGAAATTGAATGTTTGGGATGTTAGGAATTTTTCCTTGGTTATCCTATCCTTCTTCTTTCCTTGATCCAACAATCGGGATATTTTCTGAAGTGTTCCTTAGATCCGACATCTCATGTCCACTTTGGGACTTTGGCTTTCGGGACTTCGGGTAATTTGAGTTATTCACTTCCCAATACTCTCGAAGTGAGATTCCCCGAAGTGTAAAACTCGAGTAACTTGACTTAATCTAATGGTCATTCTTTAACCTGAAGTGTAACCTCCTCACAAATTTTAACCCGAAATGAATGTTGTTCATTGACACTGATATTAGATCAACGACTCGATCTATCTGCAATGTTGTTTTTCCTTGGTTTAAATCCAACAACTCTTATTTTTCCCAAAACTTTTTCTATGATTGGATGGCTCACGTTTACTTTGGAACTTTGTCTTTGGATAAAATTCCTTCATGCACATTTCCTTCACTTGATTTTACCCGAAGTGGTCAAAGTTGGGTTGACCATGCGTATGTCACTTCCATGATATATGGTTCATGACTTACTCTGTTCTTCCACTCAACTTGATCCAACAGTTGATGCAGATTGTGGGAATGTAACTTGCGCGTAGTTTATTCCATCTCCAAAACTCCACAATTTGAAGTTGTGCGATTATTGGTGGATCAACCATAGTCAACGATATTTGAGTCGACAATATCTGACGATCTAGACTAATTATGGGATTGGAAATAATCTGTAGTTTAATTATCCCTTCGTGCTCTGCAATTAATCCCTACCCTTGATCTGGAACTTGCATATCCAACGATCATGAATTGATTTGATCATTGACCAGTCCTCCAGTGGTCCTTCTCCTATAATCTAATGATCCGGGATAATTGTGGGATTGGAACTAACGCATTGTTTAATTCTCCCTTCACGCTCTGCAATCAATCCTTTCCATTGATCTGGCGCTTGTGTATCCAACATTTACGACTTAATATGATCATGTTTCTACAATGTTATTTTCATTCTGATATTTGATCTCTACATGTTATCTGACAATTTTATTCTCTTCACATTGTTTGATATTTTCATTCTCTGCTAACTATTATATTATTGAAATCAATGAAAATTTCATCAATGATAACTCAACAATGACAATTCATCATAACAACTTATCATCACATCACAATGACATCAACTGTTGACATCAATGACAATATGTCGAACAATATACCCCTTTGTCATTGAGGGAAACACACTAAATTCATACATAAAATCCCCCTATGATGATGCTTTTCTCTATGAAGTTACTCTCTCCCTTTGACATCAATGGAAAAGGGTTGCTCCCCTTATGATCAAACTTTGTTTGTCTTCATTTTGTTGACCAAAATATGAACTTCAGTAACTCCCCCCTACACTCATTCTCTGACTACCATAATTGAATGAATCCCCTGTCAATATGCTCTCTCTGCCTTTGACTACTCTCCCACTTTGTTTTTGAAAGGGTAGATCTTCCTGACAAGGTATATTCTCCTGTTAATTTTAAAAACTCTTGGCATAATCCTTTTATTTTGTAAAACCCAATTTAAACTTCTTTTTGTATTTTCTTTCTTTGTCTAACAAATTATGACTTCATCAGGATGTGATATTGTCCCATATTCTTTTATAGGCACTTCCTTTTCTTGGGCTTGATTTATTTCATATTGAATTTCACATTCTTTATTAGGACCTTTACCCATCCTATTCTTATTATTAATTCTTCATTTTCAAGTGTAATATTCTTTCTTTCTCCCTCAAATCTTCTTCTCCATATCTTTCTATGAGATATTCTGTTTTTTGGATCTTCTCTTTCTAACTGTGTTTTTGGAGATTTGTCGTCTTCTTTCTTCTTCCAACTTTTATTAGGTTTTGTCATTGACTTGAATGACTTATTCAATATTGACTTTTTGTATTCTTACATTTTTGGGATTTGTGCCCAAACCTATCACAATTGTAACATCTCATTGTATGTCAAAATTTTGTTGTGTGCCCAACAAAATTACATCTCCAACATCTAATTGAGTTTTTGGATTTTCGTGTATGTCCTTCCTCTAGTTTCTTGAAGTCCATTGCTTTATGGCCAAAGCTATGAAAACAAAATAAATAGTCATTGAGGGTGTTTCCATTCTTGATTTTATTTTGACTTGAGAAATATGTCATTTGATTTTCTTCTTCCTTTTTGCTTCTATAGCTTCCTTCTTTACCAAAGTTCATGACTCATAATTTCTTTGTACTTGCACCGTTTCCTTTTAACAAGGATGATCCTTTCTCATGTTTGTAAATGATGCTCCATTTGTTATTGTCTTCTTTGTTATTGTATCCAAGACCAGTTTTGTCATCAGTTGATCTTTGGATCTTCCAAATATTATCTAGGATAGTTGAGCTATTCTGGAAATTGACAATCTTATTTGTCTTTAATTCTTCCATCTCTTCTGTTAGATTAGTAACTTTGCTTTTCAATCTTTTGATCTCTTCTTATTTGTTTTCTAACTGAATATTTTGCTCATTCTCTTCATGATTATATTGATCTAACTTTTGAAATAACAACATATCCTTTTGTTGGAGTTTCTCCAACCCTTCTAGAGTGCACATAGTTGTGTACTCAAGACGATCAAGAACATCCATAGGAACTTTAATATGTATATAATTTCTTGGTTGCATACGAATCTATTATATTCCAACTGTAACATCAGTCTTAAGATTATGTAATTTTTCTTTAGTGATTACTAAGGTATGCCTCAATTCCTTGATGAGGTTGTATTCCTCATTGTTGACCGATATCAAATCCTACATTTCATTATGATTAGAAATATTTTTTTTGTACTATGTACTTCAATCTTATTCTAACAGGAATCCTATTTATCTGAGTCTTGTTCCCCACTTTGAATGGATTTCTCTTCTTCTTGTGTTTCATTCTTATAACAATTTTCTAGTTGGAGCCATAATTCTTTAGCAGATTTATAGTGCCTCATATTTTCTTTGACTTGGTCTGAAAATCTATCCTGAATTGCTTTTAATGCTACTGAATTGTTTCTCCTTTCTTCCTTTGTAGTTTTGGTCTTTCTCTTTGAAGTAGTTAAGTGCCAGGGCTTAGTTACTACCAAATCTCAAACTCCAAATCCTCTTGACTTCATATATCTTTTCATATTTTCCCTCCATGATAAATAATTTGTTTCATCAAATAAGGGAGCTTCATTTGTGGAGATAATAATTTGTCCACCTATTTCTTTTGAATATACCTTCATTGTTTAAACTGTGCTGAAGGAACCTTTCTCTGATACAAATTGTTGAAATGGATACTCGACACTGATTGGGGGGGGTGAACCAGTGTCACAAAACTTTGGACAATTTTCCACTTTTCACAAATTAACTAAAAAACAAATATTTATTTCATTTTCTCAATCAATATATAAAATAATAAATACTTTATTTATTTATTTAACTTGAATGAATACATAATATCAATCTCTGAATTTCATCTTCAAACAATTATGAGAGACCCAACTTTGTGTTACAAGAACGAGCATGTAGTTCTCATATCCAACTGAGAAATGAGGAATCCAACCCTCATAACAAGTCCCATCTTGTTGATCTCATATCCAACTAAGATGTGAGGAATCCAATCCTCATAAAAGACCCATCTTTTAAATAGGCACCAACCTAATAGAATGAATCTTTATTCAATCCATTATATATAAGTATATATACTTCAAAAAATTCAACTTCCCTTCTTCTCACCATTCCTTCTTGTTTATATAGTCTTCCAGCTGGTGTGAATTTGAATCATTGTGTCTTTTGATATTTGAACCAATGTATCTTTTCATTTTAAATAATAATATTAATATTTAATTAACATCATTTTTCCTTTTATCCTTTATTCATAATGCTCATGAATTAACTCTCTTTTAATCATGACTGTGTTTCAGTTATTTTTTCTTCATGAGTTGATCATAGACATGGATCGACTCATTATATCATACTCATGCTTCTGTTGTGTTCTAGTTCACCAACATATCATATTTGATCTTTTATCAATTCTTTGTATTATTCTAGTGTTAACTCTTGTTGGCCCTTGACCAAGTTTTGAGGATCCTTGGTCATGTTTGACCTATTTTTGGGACTTCAACAGGCTATCAAAGGCAGAGCGCAAGATGAAGTGGAGATCATAGGATATCGGACCCTTTTAGGGCCCCTTTTGGGTTTTGGTCTTATGCAACGGGTATGGGGATGCCATCCCATGGGTTTACCCATGCTTAGGCCTATGTTGTAAAGTATAAATAGAATACTAGGCAATGTAATGAGGAGTCAGTTGTAAGTTTGTGCATCTATGTGATGTGGTGCTAAGTGCTAGAGTTCGATCTATGTGATCTAAAGTGCTAAGTGTTGAGTAGATATTGCTTTTTTGCGTAATGTATGAGGCTTGCAAAGCTTAGTGCAAGAGAGTGTGAGATATTGAGAATAGGCTTAGTGCTGTAACCTAGCCCGGGGAAGGAGGATCTAGCGAGGTGTGTAGATCTCATGTCCTCTGTGGAGTAGGGTTTGTGTGGCTCTATGCAAGTAACTAATTGAAGAAGGTAATANATCTAGCGAGGTGTGTAGATCTCATGTCCTCTGTGGAGTAGGGTTTTTGTGGCTCTATGAAAGTAACTAATTGAAGAAGGTAATAAAGAAGATGGAGAGTTAATGGATGTATCCCTAGGGTGGGGGTGAACCACTTACATGCTGTGTTGCTCTGCTTTGTGTGATGTATTGATGTGTTTACATGTTAACTTGCTTAGTGATTCGATATAGATGAATGGTAGATAGATATGTTAATGCTATGTTCTTAATAGTATGGATTAATACTAGATCTAGCCTATGTCGAGGTGCTTAGTGCTTGAATATAGTAGATCTGGTTAAATATTGCAATGCTTTGTAATTAGGGTTTAATTGCACTATAAACTAAGACTAGATATTGATGAACTATAACTGGTAAGTGGCCTATTAAGGTGTTACAGTCATAGATCTATGTCCCAGCTAAGGTCACAGACACTGGAGTCCTGCAACCACCCCTGCCTCTACCTCGGGTGAGACTTCATCTGCTTCGCAAGCGTTTCTGAAAGGGCCAGTAGTTAGGGTTTTTTTGGTGTGTTGTTATAGCATTAAACCCTGGGTATTCCCCTATGCCAACATATGGTTCTGTTGCCGGGACAGAAATTTTGATTGCTGGGAGCTGAGAAAGAATAAGCTATGTGCAAAGATTTGACAAAAACTTTGATTTCTAGGAACTGAGAAAGAAGAAGCTTTGTGTGAATATCTGACCTAAAATTGTGAAATATTCATGTGTAGATATGTCTCTCTAGTGTGAAGTATTCTACTCGATCTGTGAAGCTCTATTCTAAGAAAAGAAGTTTGATTTGAAGAAAAGAGGTAAGATATGAAATCTTTGTTCTTTGATAAAGGTAAAAGTGAGAAATGTTTTCTTAAAGAGGTAAGATCTGCAAGCTATGTGCTATGATAGAGGTAAGAATAGTGAAAAGTTTTAGATTTGGAAGCTTTTTGCTCTATTGAAGATAAGATTAGTGGAATTTTTTGTTTCTAAAGTATGGATCTAGGTATGTCTGATAAGATTTGTCCTAGCTTGAAAATTAGGGCACTGATAGATGAAAGGAGATTTGATATGAGTAGATATGATAAGAATAGTGAAAGATATGTTATACCTATGCATAGAGAGAATGTTTGGACTAAAAAATGGATGCAAGATCCTAGAAAGAATTTTTTGCAGATTAGCTACTGTGATCCTCATGCACAGTACAGGAAAGGTTGGGGATCATTTAAAAGAAAATGAGGATTAACCCTTTATTACAATTACAGAAGACCAAGACATCTGGCTAAGGAATGCCCTGGTAGAAGATCTAGTTGTCTTTGTTGTATAGCTATGGACCATGAAGTATTGGGTTTCCCTAGAATGATTGCTAAAGTTGCAAGAATGAATATGAACCAAGAAAACCCTAAGGTAGATACAAAAACTGAGATTATGGCAGAACCCCAGAAAGAATCATAGAAAGTATTGCTACAAATGAAAGAAACCCTAAATGACCACCAGCATATCAACTTATCAAAGATCTTCAAAGAAAAAGAGTGCATTGAAGCAAGAATAGGATACTTTGACAATGATTGTGTTTTGGATGAGGAAACACAAGTGAATATCATGACAGAAAGAACTTGGGAACTTTCAGGGGAGCCTGCTATGATTCCTTCATTGGGAGGAATAGGATTATTCAGAGGAAAATTGATAACCCTATGTGGAAGAATTACCCAGATATCTATAAGTGCTAATGGAAATTCGACAGAGGAAGATTTCTAGGTTATTAAATTTATTGAGAACAACGCTTTGTTTACTATGTTACTAACAAAACCTTGGATCAAAAAGGACCATACTAGAAGGAAAGCAGAAGAAGTCTTAGAGCAAAAAAAGAAAGAATTAAAAGATTTCATGACTAGGAGGATCGTGCAGTTGATTGAAGAACAGGGGAACAGATCGAAGCTACTTAGGACTGAAGACTTGGATGTCGAAGTTGGAAGGATACATGAGGTATAGGAGAGTAGAGCATATACCCTAGCTAGAGAAGAAGTATTACCCATGCACCCTATGTGATGCAAAGCACACTCGCAAGCACGTCCGCTCACAGGATCTTCCCTTTTCCACGACCCAACAAACTCTAATTTCCTTATATTTCCCTATCAAGAAGTCCGCACCCAAAGAACTCTTCGTGGGATCCCCTCTCTTTACTTATCGGGGGATTGGACTTTGCGACTTCGCAAGGCCAGTGGTCGAGCGTAGGACTCTCAGATCCTCGAATCCCGATTCAAGTCAATGCTGACCTTTTCCTTCACCCTGTCGAAACTTTTCTTATCGTGGTTTCGACACTCGCGGTGTCGAGCAACTCGGTTCTCTGACTCCCAAGTCCCGATACACAGAAAATCCAATGCTCTCGCGAGTTGAATTTTCAATGGTCCCTTCACTCCATCGGCATTTCGGAGTTCGCAAGATCATGAATCCTAATGCATATGTTTTGGCCCTTCGATTCCCCCCGATCTCATGAATGTTGATTTCCCAATATGCCTTTTCCTTTGGGACTTTCTCTGAAGGTTGCGATTATTTCCACATGTCCTCAAAGATGGATGGCTCTCGTATGCTTCGGAGTCTTCACCTTGGAAATTCCCGATTCCCCTGTTACGATGAGACGATGTCACCTGGGCCCCGCACATAACTTACCTCCTCATCGGGATTTTGGACTTCGCGATTCTGAATTGCAAGGGTATCCTGTCCTCAGGACCTCCAATACGCCGAACCCCGACTTCTTCATATCTTCCGACATGTGTCCAAAATGATGGATAGTTCAGATTGAACCTTGGACTTCACCAAACACAAAGTCAAACCACTCACTTATATGAGCCCGATGACCAAATCCCCGATATACCGATGACTCTTGATTTCTGCCACCTATCCCAATGGATGAATGGCTTTGAACTTGTCAATATTTTCATGATGGATTTACCCGATCTCTAGTCCACGGGATTTTTCAATTTTTCAGACCTTGATGCCTCAATATTCTGATGCCTTCTCAGGGTTTTCCCTCTGCTCACGAGGATTTAAATCCTGTGCAACTCCTGTCAAATCGGACGGTTTATGGGTAACTGGGTGATGATCCGATGGCTCATGATCCCTGGAACTTGAACTCTAAACACAGCCGTAACATCCCCACTTCTTTACCAGATCAGACGGCTGGCGGGATTTTGCAAATCCTCTCCACAAGATCCTAACCGTCTGTCTTTTCCCTCCTTGATACTTTCACGAAGTGAACCAAGGACTCCTTCCCAGACTTAATCACCTATGACACAAAAATCTGATGCCTTGAGTCACTTGATATGCACCAACTCCTTATGCTACCCTCAATAGCTTCATGGCTTTATCCCTCCTGAGCTTTCTCACAACTCTGAGTCTTAGAGAAGATTCTTGCATGCATTCCTTGCGGAAACTCTCAGACACTTTCAAGTGCTGAGTACCTTTGACTTTGCGCACTCCTGCAGTAGCAGTCTCTCACACCATAATCAGGTTTGAAACCCTGAGACTTTACTTTGCATGCGCACTCCTTGCACGGCTCCTATACTCCACTGCACTTCTGCAGAGATGAGAACAAATGCTACCTATCTGAACCCTCTGTCAAATCACTCCTTGTGGACACTTCGACTGCACTCCTTGTAGGAATTCTTGCTCAGATAGAGAAACAATTGAAACTAATTCCCTCTTCCTTTCATACTTCACTTAGAACATGAAATCATATACACAACATATCAAAGAAAATGTATAACAGGAAGCAAACATTCATGAGCATAACATTAATACACAACACAAACCATGAATTTTGAATCAAAGATTTCTATTAATCCAAATATTTGTACATGGGTGTTCTTACACAGTTCTCTATTTGTTCTTTCTCTTCCTTCTTCAGAATTATGTTACAATGCACAATGAGGGTGTCTATATCCCGTTTCCCTCTTGCTCTCTCAACTAGTCTAATCTAGAATTAAATTCTATCTACCTGCATTAACTATATTAAATGCCTCCTGCCTACTAAGGATGAGAGTGTATGGCTCAAGGCCCTATTACATTTACAAGTGCGCTTCATCTTAATGCCTTCATTTAAGATGGTGCATCAATTCAAGGGATTTTCAAAATTTGTGCTGGCGCTTGTCCAGCTGTCCATTGTCTTCTGCGCTAGCTCGCTTGACGTGGGAGATGCTCCTGCATCATACTCCCTCACTTGAAAACTTTCATGGGATCCTATCCATGAGCTCTTGCATGGTATGACCATGCTTCTGTATCTCCGCTTTAGTCTCCGAGATGGCATCTTCAACTGGATGGCCCTTCCACTTGACCAAATATTCAAAGTATTCCTTCCTTCTGGTCTTCTTGCCAATTCTTTTGTCTAGTATGCTTTCCATTTGTGGCTTCTCTGTAACTGGCATTTGCTTTTTCCACTGAACCTCTAACTATTCATCACTTGTTCCTGCTTCCTCAGTTTTTTATGGGTACAAATCTGAGATATTGAATATCGGAGATATTTCGATCCCATCGGGTAATTCAATCTCATAATAATTCGCCCCAAATTTCTTCAAGACCCTACATGGTCTGATTTTCTTCATCTTCAGTTTATTATATGTTCCCCTCAGGAACCTTTCCTTTCTCATATGTGCCAAAACCGAATCATCAACCTCAAACTGAAGTTGTCTCTTGTGTCGATTGGCTCTATGTTTATATTCCTAGCTTGAATCTGCAATTGCCCCTTCACCTGGCTGTGAAGTTCCTTCATCGCTTTTGCGAATTCTTCTGCACTAGCACTCCTAATTGCAGTTTGTCCTGACTCTCTCAATTTATAAATTCCTCTTGGCTGCATGCCATAGACAACTTGAAATGGACTCTGCCATATGCTCCTGTTAACAGAGTCATTATAAGAAAACTCTGTCTGTGGTAATATATTGTCCCACTGGCTATGGTGTTCTGTCACCAAGCTTCTCAGCAAGTCTCCCAGACTCCTGTTTAGTACCTCTATTTGTCCATCCATCTGAGGATGATAAGCCGAACTAAACAATAGTTTAGTCCCCAACTTCTTCCATAAGGTCCTCCAGAAATGCCCAATGAACTTTTTGTCTCGATCTGAAACAATACTCCTTGGCAACCCATGAAGTCGAATGATCTCTTTGAGAAACAAGTTTGCAATGTGAGTTGTGTCACTGGTCTTCTGACATGGAATTAAGTGTGCCGTTTTGGAAAATCTATCCACCACCACAAAGATTGAATCATAACCTCTTTGTGTTCTTGGAAACCCCAACACAAAATCCATGCTAATTGCATCCGAGGACCTCTCTGGTATGGGCAATGGTTGATAAAACCCTGCATTATGCTTTCTTTCCTTTGAATGCTGGCAAATTCTGCACCTGTCCACGAATCTCTTGATGTTTACTCACATTCCTGGCCAAAAATATGACTCGTTCAATTTTTCGAACGTCTTGTCGTGGCTAAAATGTCCTGCTAATCCTCCACTATGTTTCTCCTTTAACAGATTCTCCCTCATGGAGAATTTCGGAATATACAGTTGATTGCTCTTAAATAGCAATCCTTCCTGGATCATGTATTCTATCCATGGGCTTCTGTCTCTGAGAACTGGATTCTCAGTTGCTTCATATGCCTCCTTAAAATATTGATCATCTGCGTACATGTCCCTGAGATCATCAAAACCCAACGTTTTGACTTTGAACTCCTGCAACAGCAAACACTTCCTGCTCAAAGCATCAGCAACTTTGTTAGCAGTACCAGAAATATGTTTAATCACAAAAGTGAAATTATGCATATACTCAACCCATTTGACATGTTTCTGATTCAACTTCTCCTGTTGAGCCACAAACTGCAGTGCATGACTGTCACTATACAAAACAAACTCTTTCGAGATCATGTAATGCCTCCATTTCTTCAATGCCTGTATGATAACATAAAATTCATTATCATAAGTGGAGTTCTTCACTTTCACTTCATTTAGCTTCTCACTAAAGTATGCTATCATCCTGTCTTCTTGACTTAAGACTGCCCCGATTTCAAATCCACTTGCATCACATTTCACCTTAAATGTCTTCTGGAAATATGGCAACACCAAAACCGGTTGTTCCGTGATCTTTCTTTTCAGCAGATTAAAACTTTTCTCAGCCTCTTCAGTCCAGTGAAAATATTTTTGTCTTTTCTTCAATGTATCCATCATCGTTGATCTAATTCCACTGAAATTCCTGATGAACTTTCGGTAGAAACTAGCTAACCCGTGAAAACTTCTCACCTCGAATACATTCCTCGGTGATGGACAATTCTTGATTACCTCCACTTTATCTGGATCCATCCTCAAATCATTTACTGAAATAACAAACCCCAAGTAAATGAGCTATGTCTTCATAAATGAGCATTTCTTCATGTTTATCAACAGCTTCTCCTATTGCAATTTATGCATCACTGTAGCCAAATGCTTCAGATGCTTTGTTGTTGTTTTACTGAAAACCAATATGTCATCCAAATACACAATGAAAAACTTCCCGATGAAATCCCTTAGGACTTCATTCATCAACCTCATGAAGGTACTCAGTGCATTTGTTAAGACAAACGGCATAACAAGCCATTCATACAACCCTCCGTTTGTCTTGAATGTTGTCTTCCATTCATCACCTTCTCTCATGCGGATTTGGTGATAACCTATTTTTAAATCAATCTTTGAAAAGTATTTTGCTCCACTTAAACAATCCATCAGATCATCCATCCTCGGCAATGGAAATCTGTACTAGATGGTTATCTTGTTAATCACCCTTGAATCAGTACACATCCTCTAGCCTCCGTCCTTCTTCGGACTGAGTACTATTGGAACAGCACATGGACTCAAGCTTTCCCCGACTAATCCTTTGTCCAACAAATCCTGTACTTACCTCTTAACCTCTTCATTCTCCTACAGCGTCAGTCTGTATGTGGCTTTGTTTGGAAAACTAGCTCCTAGCATGAGATCAATATGATGACTTGCACTCCTGATTGGTGGCAACGAACAAGGTAATTCATCCACTATGATGTCAACGAACTCTTCCAACAGTTCCTGAACCTCCTCTGGTAAATCATCCACTCTTGTGCTAGTCAGAACAATCCTCTATTTTTTGACCACAATGAACTGTGGATCCTCCTTCTTAACCTTTGTAAGAAGTTCCTTCCCACTCATGAGAAGCACTGTGTTTCTTACTTCTGGCTTTAGCTCCTTATCTTTTATTGGAAGCAACATGTGTGTCCTCCCATTCTTCTACAGGGTGTATGTGTTCATTCGCCCATCATGAACCACATTTCTGTCATATTGCCATGGTCTACCCAGAAATAGATGGCAAACATCCATAGGAATGACATCACATAATATCTTATCAGTATATCCTCCTATCTTAAATTCAACTAAACACTATTTAGTGACATTTACCTGTTGTCCCTTCTGTAGCCACGAGACTTTTTAGGACTGCTTGCAAGACCAAGGATAGGGTATGCAAGGTCATTGTGGACAGTGGTAGCATGGACAATCTCGTTTCAACCGAGATGGTAGAGAAGTTGGAGCTGGAGACGACTGATCATCCAAGTCCATGACCACTGGCCTCGCGAAGTCACGAAGTCCGATCCCCCGATAAGTAAAGAGAGGGGATCGCGCGAAGAGTTATGTGGGTGCAAACTTCCTGATAGGGAAATAAAAGGACATTAGAGTTCTTCGGGCCATGGAAGAGGGAAGATACTGTGAGAAGATGTGCTTGCGAGTGCGCTCTGCATCAAGTGGTATCAAAGTGTAGGACTCTCGTATCCCCGAATCCTGATTCAGGTCAACGCTGACCTTTTCCTTCACCCTGTCGAAACTTTTCTTATCGCAGTTTCGGCACTCGCGGTGTCGAGCAACTCAGTTCTCTGACTCCCCAGTCCCGATACATAGAAACTTCGATGCGCTCGTGAGTTGACTTTTCAATGGTCCCTTCATTCCATCGGCATTTCGAAGTTTGCAAGATTGTGAATCCTAATGCATATGTTTCGGCCCTTCGATTCCCCCCAATCTCACGAATGTCGAATTCTCGATATTCCTTTTCCTTCGGGACTTTATCTGAAGGTTGCGATTATTTCCACGCATCCTCAAAGATGGATGGCTCTCGTATGCTTCGGGGTCTTCACCTTGGAAATTCCTGATTTTCTTGTTACGATGAGACAACGTCAGCTGGGCCCCGCACATAACTTACCTCCTCATCAGTATTTCAGACTTCGCGATTCTGAATTGCAAGGGTATCCTGTCCTCAGGACCTCCGATACGCCGAACCCCGACTTCTTCAGATCTTCCAACACACATCCCAAATGATGGAAAGTTCAAATTGAACCTCGGACTTTGCCAAACGCAAAGTCAAACCACTCACTTATATGAGCCCGATGACCAAATCCTCGATATACCGATGACTCTTGATTTCTGCCACCTGTCCCAACGGATGAACGGCTTTGAACTTGTCGGGATTTTCATGATGGATTTACCCGATCTCTGGTCCACGGGATTTCTGATTTTCCAGACCTCGATGCATCAATATTCTGATGCCTTCTCGGGGTTTTCCCTCTACTCACGAGGATTTAAATCCTGTGCAACTCCTGTCAAATCGGACGGTTGACGGGTAACTGGGTGATGATCCAATGGCTCATGATCCTTGGAACTTGAACTCCGGACGCAGTCGTAACCTCCCCACTTCTTTACCAGATCAGACGGCTGGCGGGATTTCACAAATCCTCTCCACAAGATCCTGACCGTCTGTCTTTTCCCTCCTTGATACTTTCACGAAGTGAACCAAGGACTCCTTCCCGGACTTAATCACCTGTGACACAAAACTCTAACACCTTGAGTCACTCGATATGCACCCACTCCTTATGCTACCTTCAATAGCTTCACGGCTTTATCCCTCCTAATCTTTCTCATGACTCTGAGTCTTAGAGAAGATTCTTGCACGCATTCCTTGCGGCAACTCTCAGACACTTTCAAGTGCTAAGTACCTTTGACTCTGTGCACTCCTGCAGCAGTAGTTTCTCACACCTTACTCGAGTTCGAAACCCTGAGACTTTACTTTGCCTGCGCACTCCTTGCATGGCTCCTATACTCAACTGCACTTCTACGAAGATGAGAACAAATGATACCTATCTGAACCCTCTGTCAACGCACTCCTTGCGGACACTTCAAATACACTCCTTGCAGGAATTCTTGCTCAGATAGAGAAACAATTGAAACTCATTCTCTCTTCCTTTCAGACTTCACTTAGAACATTAAATCATATACATAGCATATCAAAGCAAATGTATAACAGGAAGCAAACATTCATGAGCATAACATCAATACACAACACAAACCATGAATTTTGAATCAAAGCTTTCTATTAATCCAAATATCTATACATGGGTTTTCTTACACAGTTCTCTGTTTGCTCTTGCTCTTCCTTCTTCAGAATTATGTTACAATGCACAATGAGGGTGTCTATATCCCATTTCCCTCTTGCTCTCTCAACCAGTCTAATCTAGAATTAAATTATGTCTACCTGCATTAACTATCTTAAATGCCTCCTACCTACCAAGGACGAGAGTGTATGGCTCAAGGCCCTATTACATTGACAAGTGTGCTTCATCTTAATGGATTCATTTAATATGGCGCATCAATTCAAGGGATTTTCAAAATTTGTGTTGGCGCTTGTCCAGCTGTCCATTGTCTTCCGTGTTGGCTCACTTGACGTGGGAGATGCTCCTGCATCACTATGAAAGAATCTTAGTAGCGTGAAGTTACTATGCCAAAACAAGACAAGAATCAGAATGGAAATAGGAATAACAAGATGAAGCTCACCGGAAAGAAGGCTCAAAAACTTAGCAAGAAGAGAGAAAATATCGAAAAGTTACAAAAGGTTCTAGAGGGAACTTCGCAGAAGGAAAATTTGCAAAACTAGAACTTTTTTGGGATATCAGAACAACGTCACATGGCACTTCACCATGGCGAAGCAATATAGCCATTGGGAACAGTATAACCATTAGACCATACCTCGAATGGGTAGAAAGGAATTTATGGTTAGAAAGATCACCACTAGACCGTTGGGACTGCGCCGTAATGGATAAAACTGAATTAATGAGGGGTATAGAATGCCCTTCAGTCCATTCATGTAGTGTCCACTATGCCCCAGCCATCGGGAGAACCATGATTGGGAGATTAGCCATCCCACCTCCGTTGACTAGTACATGCAACCGAAGCTCACCTTCGTCGAGCACAAGAAGAAACAGAACAATCCACCTAGGCCTTGAAGAAAGTACAAAGAGTACTCATAGAACAACGTCAAGTTGCAGAGAAGGAGAAGGTTGCTCTCAAGGAAACTTTTGAAGAGGACAAAACATAGATGCAGCAAGAAAAAGAACAATTTCTCGCAGAGAAACTCAAAGTGAAAGAAGCAGTCAACCGATCACTTCGCTCTATGACAGTATTAGAGCCACACGCAGAAGACCAAGTCACGCATCAAGCAGAATAGCTCGTAGAAGCTATCCATCAGCTACAACAATGAAAAGTAGACTTAGAGCTCCGCACAGTACCCAACACTCTGTAGGATGTAAGGGATCAAAGAGAAGAAATTGCCCGAAGCACAGTTGAAATAATCAAGGGCCTCACCATGGAATCTAATCAATTAAGTGATCGCAGTGCCTAGACATATGAGTGACTCACTGAGAACCCAAAACTGAATACACTGGAGTCATAGCTCCAAGAGGTGAAGTATCAAGAAAAAACAATGCAGGCATAGTTGAAGCCCCTATGAGTTGTTGAAAGGATGAAGTGATCCCAAGAGTAGCGCAATGCTCAATAGCAGGTCCACGCCATTTAGAGAATATTCATGGAAGTGACTTCAAGACTCCAACCTATATAGGACAAGGCTTACCAACTATTCACAGAGATCGAAGGACGAGGATTAGAACTGGAGCAAGTCGTCACTGCAGCATAACAACGCCTAGAGGGACCTGTCGACGAAGCTATTATCCAAGAGTTCGCTGAACAGGAGGTCGCGGCACAATAGCAATTTGAAGCAGCTCAATCCAAGATTGAGTTTTTTGAGAAAGAATTATCTAGACCAGAGTGACTTGAGATGATTCACAGGTGAGTGTTAAAAGCCTGTTGGCCCTT
>JASDQU010104022.1:160419-186348 GCA_032191745.1 Picea mariana
TCACTGCAGCATAACAATGCCTAGAGGGACCTGTCGACGAAGCTATTATCCAAGAGTTCGCTGAACAGGAGGTCGCGGCACAATAGCAATTTGAAGCAGCTCAATCCAAGATTGAGTTTTTTGAGAAAGAATTATCTAGACCAGAGTGACTTGAGATGATTCACAGGTGAGTGTTGAAAGCCTGTTGGCCCTTGACCAAGTTTTGAGGATCCTTGGTTAGGTTTGACCTATTTTTGGGACTTCGACAGGCTGTCGAAGGCAGAGTGCAAGACAAAATGGAGATCATGGGATCTCAACCCCTTTTATGTCTCCTTTTAGGTTTTTGGATTATGTAATGGGTATGGGCATGTTGTCCCATGGGTTTACCCATGCTTAGGCCTATGTTGTAAAGTATAAATAGAAAACTAGGTGATGTAATGAGGATTTAGTTTTAAGTGTGTGCATCTATGTGATGTGGTGCTAAGTTCTAGAGTTCAATCTATGTGATCAAAAGTGATAAGTGCTAAGTAGAGATTTCTTTTGTGAATATTGTATGAGTCTCACAGAGCTCGGTGCAAGAGAGTGCAAGAGATTAAGAAGAGGCTTAGTGTTGTAACCCAACCCGAGGAAGGAGGATCTAGTGAGGTGTGCAGATCTCTTGTCCTCTGTGGAGTAAGGTTTTTGTGGCTCTGTGCATGTAACTAATTGAAGAAGCTAATAAAGAAGATGAAGAGTTGGTGTACGTAGCCCTAGGGTGGGGGTCAACCACGTACATGTTGTGTTTCTCTACTTTGTGTGATGTATTGATGTGTTTACATGTTAACTTGCTTAGTGCTTCGATATAGATGAATGGTAGATAGATATGTTAATGCTATGTGCTTAATAGTATGGATGAATACTAGATATGGCCTATGTGGATGTGCTTAGTGATTGAATATAGTAGATCTGGTTAAATACTGCAATGCTATGTAATTAGGGTTTAACTACATTGTAAACTAAGACTGGATATTGATGAACTATAATTGTTAAGGTGTTATAGTCACAGATCCATGTCCTAGCTAAGGTTGCAAACAATGGAGTCCTGCAACCACCCCTACCTCTACCTCAGGTGAGACTTCATCTGATTCGTAGGTCTTTCCAAAAGGGCCAGTAGTTAGGGTTTTTTTGGTGCACTATTATAGCGTTGAACCCTGGGTCTGCCCCTGTGCCAACAACTCTCTGTCGAATTAAATATTTAGGAGGCACTTCCTTCAAACCATTTACATATGACCATATGTACAAAATCACAGGCTCATTGATTTAAGTGATGCCTCTTCTTTTTCCCTTTGTTTCTTTATTCCATATTGTTAGTGACCAAAAAGTAATGGTATTTTTGGAGAATGTCCTCATTACTCGCTACTTGATTTATAGTTCCCTTAGGTATTTTGGCCACTATCAGAGTCTAAATTCTTCATCAAGCCTTGAATAATCTCATATTAATATTTTTTCCTAAGATTGCTTTGGCTTTTCCATCTTGACCTGCATTCCAAAATCCTGGTTATTAGAACCTAAACCTTAGGTCTGTGCTTTAGATTTTTTATATATAAAATATTATCAAAAGTAGTATAAATCTAAGTTACACTACAAAAATCATATGCCTAAGTTTACATGTGTATGCATATGATTAGATGCATAGAAGTTTTTAAGTCCATATGGTCTATATTCTTTTGGTTTTATGGTTCTTTTCCAAAAGGTATAGGAGCCCACAGGCCAACTCTTGGGTCAAGTCAATAGCTAAGTCATGAATCTAGCCACATCACTCATCGAACTCCAAGTCATACAAATCGACACACAAGTTGAGTTTACATGTTAAAGACAAATGCTAACTGCCAAGTATACCATATACATTACAACTCATCGATATACTATGAGAGGGTTGGCATTTATAAATGACATAAC
This sequence comes from Picea mariana, assembly GCA_032191745.1. Classification (NCBI taxonomy): domain Eukaryota; kingdom Viridiplantae; phylum Streptophyta; class Pinopsida; order Pinales; family Pinaceae; genus Picea; species Picea mariana. The sequence continues at coordinate 162,337 of JASDQU010104022.1, forward strand.
AACCAAATATCCTGATGATGGGGGAATATTTCCCGCAAGAAAAATGAAGACAACTGATAGGTGTGCCAGAGATTCTATAGATGGTGTTCTTCCTTTTTGGATATTCAGTTACTTGCAGAGTTTAAAATGTATCAGGCCGAGATTATAGGTGTTTTAAGCCTTTTCATGCCGAGTAAAATAAAATGCCAAGTGTTTTTGAGTCATGATTTATAGACCATGGAACGCAGAAAATGCCAGGTTCCTAATTAATATTGCAAAGGTGCCATGAGAAAAAAGGATGGGTGTTGTCAATAGCGTGAAATCAGGGAAGATAAAGACAAGCACAACGTCGAGTTCTCTGAATAGACATTTGCAAAATGCCTGATTTGTAGGCAAAGGATTTGTGCATAGGTGTTCTTTGGTAAGTATAGTTTGATGTTTGTATTGTTTTATAGGTTGGAAACATCAGGTCATGATGCAGAGCCATGAAGAAAAGCCAAGAACAGATACCATCGTTGTTTGAATATAAAATTGCTACAATTATCATAGTGATCATGGCCGCCTATGCATGCATGAATTGAAAAGCATGAGCTCGCAGATGTTGATAATGTGGGAATTGAATCAATTTTGGATCGGACTTCTTTTAGGGGAGGAAATTCAGACGGGTCAAAGTTCAAAGTTCCTTTAGCAAAGAAAACTCTAGCATCTGCTGACCATAAAACCTATGAGTTATTTCAGACAAGTCATCAAGTTTCTGGTGATACAATACAAGATGTCCAGTTGTTTCTGAACAATATATGATACATGATGTGATGCACGCTTTTGTTTTTGGTGAAATGTCCATTGCATAAAAAACCCCAGGACATATTCTCAGTCAAAAAGAAGGAAAACAACTTCAGGTTTTTTCATTTATAGTCAATGGTTGGGTGCAATATCATGGGTCATGATTGTGTAAATCCACTAGTTATTATATGAATGTCAGTCATCCAAAAGCCTACAACTATGTTTTGGTTATAATTGGCCCATAAATTGACTATTCGACCCATGAAAAAAATGCTCACTGGGCTAGTGACAATTTGAATTGGTATTTTGTTAAAAATGATCAACCAAGATCTGAAATTTACATGCAAATTGCTCTGGCTATCAATGAAGAGATGGAAGATTTGGAAGTGGGAAAGAAGGCAGTTGGAGAAGTATCGGCTCTTCAAAAGAAGGTCCTTTCTGTTTTGAATGAGGAACAACAAGGGGACAAGACAGAGGATGAAGAAGCAGCTCTAGAGCAAGATCTTCCAGATGTAACCATAACTAGAGATCATATGACAGAGTATGAAGCCCTAGGTTCACCAACACCTGATGAAAATCAAGAACTAGAGATTAATGAAGCATCAACCAACAAGCCAAAACAGATCTCATCTCAGGAGATCAACACTCAAGTGTTAAAAGCTAAGGGTAAATTTGATTTTTGCAATTTTGTAAAATGTTATAAAGCAAGCTTTTCAGTGTCTTAGGCGAACATTTCAACTATTCATTAGCCACCAAAAGCAAAGCTTTCGGTGGATTACAAGCTCGGATTTTGGCTCTCCTAATCACTGAAAGAACTGAATAGGGCAAAGAGGCACTATTTTTTCCTAGATCATGGTTTTTGTTTCCAAATGGAAGGAGGATGGTTTCTATTTAAAAATAGTAATTAAAGGTATATGTGTCATCTTTCTGTTTCGTCTTTTGAGCCGACAAAGAAGGGAAAAAGATCAAGTGGACTTTCTATTTTGGTCAAGATATTGCCCAGCTGTCAAAGGAAGATTTCAAGTGCTTTTTCATCACCTTGAAGGTGATTGAAGATGTTAGATATTGTTGAAGTTATCAAAGGGTGCTGGAGATTTATTTGATAAGGGTTTTCCCCTTAAAATCAGGACTCGATCCTACACATCACCTTAATTTGATCTTGTTATATTTTAAGTATATTAGATCCAGTTTTATAGGATCTTGAGTTTGTTGGTAAAGGTTATAAAGCCAAGAACATTTGATAAATCCAGGGGGTTCGATTTTGAGTTCTTCTATGCTACTACTGTAATAGAGACATTTTCTTAATATATGAAACTTGCAAGCTTCTTTCATTGGTGTTATCAGACCTCTTCTTTCTTATCTGTTTTTACTTATGAGTTGAATGAAATTCTCTGTCTAGGCATCTAGTAAACTATCTAAGGATTGTATCTATATGATATAGGCTATGTCCTGAGTGGGATCTGTTTGATCAAGGGGTTGCGCATCTTGTAAGACTTGAAAATCTTAGTGCAAGTCCCTATGTGGAGATATAGAAGGCTCTGTGTTGTAATGCAAGGAAGAAGGATCTAGCGAGCTGCGCAGATATTTTGTCCTGTGTACAGGAGGGTTTTGGTAGCTTTGTGCCTATAACAAATTAGAGACACTAATAAAGAAGAATATTTGGTGGATGTACCCCAAGGGTGGGGGTGAACCATGTAAATCTGTGTATTATGCTTTGTGCTTTGACTTGATGTGTTCATCTCTACTTTTGCTAAGTGATTTGGTGTATTTAGATAGATCCACTTATGCTTTATGCCTCTTAAGATGTGTGTGAATGTTGGATCTGATATGTTTGAAGAAGCTTAGTGTTGATCTATTAGATTTAATATCTTTTACTACTACTAAGTGATGAAATACATTAGATCTAAGTGAATGTTGCGGTGCTCTGTGTTATCTGCGAAGTGTAATAAGGATTGAATATTGATGGATGATCGATACTAAGTTCTATGTAAGTGATATAATCACAAATCTATGTCCCAGCTAAGGTTGTAGACACTTGAGTCCTGCAACCACCCATGCCTCTACCTCGGGTGAGACTTCATATGCTTCGCAGGTGTTGCCAAAAGGGTTGGTAGTTAGGGTTTTGTTGGTGCACTCTTATAGCATTGAACCTCGGGTTTTCCCATGTGCCAACACCTCCTCACAAATTTTAACCCAAAATAAATGGTTTTCGTTAATAGTGATCTTAGATCAACGGATCAATCTATCTGTGATGCTTCTTTTCCTTGGTTTAAATCCAATGGATCTTCTTTTTCCCAAAATGTTTCTTACGATCGGATGGCTCATGCTTACTTCAGAACTTCAGCTTTGGATAAAATTCCTTCATGCACATTTCCTTTGGTCGATTTTACCCAAAGTGGTCAAAATCGGGCTGACTATGTGTATGTCACTTCCATTATCTATTGTTCATGACTTACTTTGTCCTTTCCCTCAACATGATCCAATGGTTGATGTGGATTGTGGTACCGTAACTTGCGTGTGGTTTAGTCTGTCGCCCAAACTCCGCAATTTGAAGTTGTGTGATTATTGGTGGATCAACCATAGTCACCGATCTTTGAGTCAATGAGATCTGACGATCTAGACTAATTGCAGTATTGAAAATAATGTGTAGTTTAATTCTCCCTTCGCGCTCCATAATCAATTCTTGCCCTTGATCTAGTGCTTGCATATTCAACAGTCATGACTTGATCTGATCATTGACCATTCCTCCAATGGTCCTTCTCTTGTAATCTGACGGTCTAGGATAATAGCGGGATTGGAATTAATGCATTGTTTAATTCTCCCTCTGTGCTCTGAAATAAATCCATGCCATTGATCTGGCACTTGTGTATCCAACGGTCACAACTTAGTCTGATCATGTTTCTACAATGCTCTTTTCCTTCTGATCTTTGATCTATGCATGTTGTCTGACATTTTCATTCTCTGCACACAGTTTGAAATTTTCATTCTCTGCTAATTGTTATACTATTGACATCAATGACAACTTCATCAATGATAACTCAACAATGACAATTCATCATAACAACTTATCATCACATCAGAATGACATCAATTGTTGACATCAATGACAACATATTAGTGACAATATGTCCAACACATGTGAGACACTTTCCTTGAATTAGACACTACGCTCAATGATGAGTCGGTCTAAGAAAATATCAATGAGTCTGTATCCCTTCACATTGTCGAGGTATCCAATAAAGATACATGTTGTGATCTATAGATCAAGTGCCTTCCTCTTCTCAGAGGGAATCCTAGCCCATGCACGTGAACTGAAAATATGTAAGTGGGTCACTTCTGGTTTGAGGACTCTCCAAGCCTTGTAGGGGGTTTTATCCTTGACAAATCTATGGAGAGATTTGTTTTGGATGTAGGTTGCACAATTAAGTTCTTCATCCCATAACCTCTTTGGAAGTGACTTTGCATGTAGCATGCAAGATGCCATATCTTTTAGAGATCTATTTTTTTGGTCAGCAACTTCATTTTTCTGCGGAGTATAGGGAACCATGTGCTACAACTGAATCCCAACCTCATGACAAAGATTCTATATCTCATGATTGACATACTCTCCCCCATTATCTGTTCAGAGGACTTTGATTTTATTTCTTGACTATGTCTCAACAAAGGCTTTGAAATATTTGAGGTGTTGAAAGACCTTTCATTTTTTCCTGAGAAAAAAAATCAATGTGAAGCATGAGAAATCATCGAAAAAAATGAGCATGTACCTTGATTTACTGATTGATGGATGCAAAAAAGGGCCTATGAGGTCATTATGGATCAGATATAAAGGAAAGGAAGCCTTCTGAGTCTTTCCTTTGTCGAATTTCTCTTGAGGGTGTGATGGCACAAGGGCAGACCCAGGGTTCAGCTCCAAGAGTGCACCAACAATCCCTAACTACTGGCCCTTTAAGAAACACCTGCGAAGCAGATGCAGTTTCACCCAAAGTAGCTATGGGGGGGTTGAAGGAAAGATATGTATACAACCAAGGGGATATCAAGTGGATCCAAATACATTAACAACGCAAGAGTTATATATCACTTATTATCTCAGATCTACTCTGCACAACTATCTATCAGATCTAATAGAGTAATGCAATAACAGTATACCAAATGACAAAGAATAGAGAATCAATCACACAAACATCAAAAAATATACGTGGTTCACCCTCTCTCTAGGGATACATCCACATAACTGTGCCTTATAATATATTAAAATGAAGCATACAGTTCGTGTCTGTGATCTCAACTAACAGATCTTCTTTCTTCTCTTCTCCCTGTAATGAAATAACAGTATACCAAATGAAAAAGAATAGAAAATCAATCACACAAACAACACAAAATATACGTGGTTCACCCTCTCTCTAGGGCTACGTCCACAGAACTATGCTTTATAATATATTAAAATGAAGCATACAGTTCTTGTCTATGATCTCAGCTAATAGATCTTCTTTCTTCTCTTCTCCCTATCTCTCCCCTCCCTGCACACCCAACTACAGGGTTGATATTTGCACCCAGTTGAATATATTACAGTACATAAGGCTCTTACACTTAGCACTTCTCTCTCTCTTACAATAATCGCTCATAACAACAACTCAAACAACGATACCAACTTAATACCAACCTGACCCAAGCCCTTTAGATCTCTATTTATACATTACAATATCTCTTGGACACCTTTAGGTTAAAACCTAAGTGTCAAAACCCTAGATACCAAAACCCTAGGTGTCTAAAACCCTACGTCAACATGACCCACATTTTAAGGGCTTCGTCAGCCTGTCTTTCCTTCCTTCTCGCGTGATCCTCCAAAGAATCCAATAGTGTATTTTTCCATTTGTTGAGTTGTCCACGATCCATATTCCTTGTTGACCTATCATCCTCTCTTTCCTTGTCCGACATATTGCTTCCTTTTACTTTTCTTCGTCTTTTGTGTTGTTCTTCTCACTTCGAACAAGCAACAGTCACTATGTCTTCCGCGTAGTTCTCATTTTTCCTTTTCTGCTTAATTTTTCGCTTGCTTCCCTAAACAAGGGCCAACAGGCCCCCAAAACTCACCTGTGATTCATCCTAAGGAACTTCAGATCTCAACTTCCTGTTTTACTTCGACTTCATACTACGCAGGGAAGCCTATTCTTTTAGTTCTATTCCTCCCTTCCTTCCTTGTGCAGACTGTCTTTTCTATGTATGGTACCCAATTCCAACTGCACCTAGTACCTAGACCATTTTTCTTTTTCTTTTAGTGAGAGTTGTGAGGCAGCTGGTTGTCACAATACAATTTCAACTGGCTCGCATTCACCAAACCTTCCTTCCATTCTCCATTCAAAGTCTTCAACTGTGCAGCTCCTCCTTCTGTAACATAGGAAACCTCATATGGCCCAAGCCAATGCGTTCTAAACTTCCCAGGATGCTTCATGAAATTACTGTCATATACCAATACCAGATCACCTTACTTAAATGATTTATTTTTTATGTGTCTGTCCTGGTAGGCCTTCTCTTGTTTCTTCTGAACCTGCTAATGAAATCCTGCAATAAATCTGTCTTCTTCTAGTTCGACCAACTATGCAAGTCTATATCGAACAGTGCTAGTGTCATCCATATCTGTGAAGGAAGCAATTCTTAAGCTTGGTACCAAATATTCCATTGGGACAATGGCTTCGATACCATACACCAACTTAAAAGGGGTCTGCATTGTTAGCTTCTTGCAAGTGGTTCTATAGGCCCAAAGTACTGTTGGTAATCTTAAATCCCAATCATATTTGTTCACACTGCAAATCTTTGTTAGCATTGTCTCCAAGATCTTTTTGAATGCTTCAATTGTCCCATTCACTTGTGGATGGTAAGGTGTGTTCTTCTGATGGTGGAATGAAAATTCCTCAGTCAAGGCTTCAATTGTTTTATTGATGAAATGTGTTCCTTGGTCACTCATAAGGATCTTTGGGCATCCAAACCTAGTTATGATTTCATCAAATATGAAGCGTACAACTATAGTGGCACTACAGTCCTTAACCTCTCTTTTTTCTGCCCATCTGGTCAAATATTTTTTTGCAGTGATTATGTATCTTGCTCCTGTGCGCTTTCCTGGTGGGTTTATAGACCCCATGAAGTCAATGGCCCATTTCTCAAATGCTTGTAGGGTCAGTTGTGGTTCTAATGACATTTCATCTCTTCTAGATAGTTTCCCAACTCTTTGGCATACATCGCAGGCTCTATAATAGTCCTTAGCATCTCTGTGTAGAGTAGGCCACCAAAGGCTAGCCCTAAGAATCTTCTACATAGTTTCCTTCCCTATGTAGTGTCCTTATGCGATGCTTTCATGAGATTTGGTGAGGATCGATGGTCTTTCTACCTCCATAACACACCTACTCAGTATCTCATCAGGTCCCATCTTGTATAGTTGTCTTGCTATAACTGAAAAGTTTGCAGTGCACACTACTAGTTGTTTCTTCTGGGTGATTGTATACTCATTACGTTCCATTCATGTTGAAAGGAACTAGACTGTCTCTGTGAAGTGATCATCAATCTTTCTAAAGGCTAGCAGTTGTGCATCCGACAGTGTATCCTCCAAACTAGTAGGTTCTTCTCCATGTTCCAACCTCGACAAGTGGTCAAGACCTTTGTTCATAATTCATAGATTAACTACAATCTCAAAATCATATTCCTGAAATAGAAGAATCCATTGGCATATTCTCCCCCCCAACACTGGCTTGTTGACAAGGTATTTCAGCATGGAGTGATTAGTAAACATTTTAAAGTGTCCTCCCAACAAGTAGTGACGGAACTTCTGCAATGCATACACCATAGCTAACCCTTCTCTCTCAGTGGTGGTGTAATTAATCATTGTTTTTGATAGCTTCCTACTAGAAAAGGCTCATGGGTGTTCGATGTCTCTTGTTCCCAGTTATGCTAACACATATCCTAATGCAATAGAAGATGCATCAACATACACATGAAATTCCTTGCTCCAATCTGGGAAAACTAGAATAGGTGTAGTGACCATTTTCTATTTCAGTGTGTCCAGGTTCTGATGGCATTCTTCTGTCCAATGAAATTGACAGTCTTTCTTCAAAATCTTTTCCATGGGTCTTGTAATATGGGCATAGCCTTTAATGAACTTCCTGTAATATCTAGTGTGTCCCAGTGTAGTGCACAACGCTTTGACTGAAGTAGGAGGGGGTAGATCAACTATGATGGCAATTTTATATGGATCTACCAACAATCCCTGCTTGCATACAATAAGACCTAACAACACTCCAAATGGTGAAAAGAAAATGCACTTCTTCAGGTTTAAGGAAATCTGACAGTGCCTGTATGTGTCCAACATTAGCCTTAAACATTCAATGTAATTTTTCAATAAACTAAAAATAGTCCAATCATCAAAGTATGCTTCTACAAACTTATGTAGAAACTCTTTGAATGCTTTGACAACCACCCTGGAAAATATGGTTGGTGCATTTTTCAATATGAATGGAATTACTGTATATTGGTAGGATCCCCATTCTATGGAAAATGTGTTCTTATGGCGGTCTTCCATGGCAATCTGGATCTGATGATATTCTGAAAATCCATCTGTAAAAGAATATACCTCATGGCCTCCTACATTATCAGTGAATGGCGTAGGGAACGGGTCATGAAAACAAGCATCATTCAGCTTCATGAGATCTACGCAGATCCTGATTTGTTGTGTCTTCTTGTCATATACCACCATAGAGATAATCCATTCTAATTCTTCGACAGGTTCTATAATCCCTGCTTCTAGCATTCTGTCGAGCTCAATATTCACTTTCGCCTTATATTTAGGGTTCAATCTGTAGGGTCTCTGTTTGAATGGTCTTGCATCTGGTTTCAAAGGTATCCTTATTTCTCCCGTAGGCCCTTTAATGCCCTTCATATCAGTGAACTTGGTTGGAAACAAGTCCTGATACCCATGCAGTAATTCAGTGATTTTTTCAATAGTGGTAGCATCCCAATAATCTCCAACATTTTCAAGCTTCGCTGTTTGCTCTATTCCAATATTGACTTTCTTGATCTTGATCAGTTGTCCAATAAATGGTATCTCAACTCCTGGTCCTTCCACATCTCTCTAGCATTTTGCTTCTACGATGTTCACCTTCCTAGGATCATCGTCTACATCAGCATTGATGTTGTAACAACCTTGCAATCTCTGGAGAGGCGTAATCCATTCATCCTCTTCTTTTTCCAAAGGGAGTCTAGGTGCCTCCTCGAACACTTTCTATCTTACACCCTATAATGCTTGATATACCGTAGGATATTGGATTTCGAATAAAAAGGTAGTGACAAAGTTTTGAGTCATACCTGCCCAATCTGCAGTGATGAGATGCAACTCTGCTTGTAGGTACATGTTGATAGGGGTAGTTTCCAACGTGTTTATGAATTTGTGCACCCACTTCTCTTAAGGAATATTTCTCCAGGCTTCCTTGCAACTTTGCACATGGTATTTCGGGCAGCTTTCACCTGTGTACCAAACTTCGCAGCATTCCACTTGTGCTAATAATTGCGCTATCATCAGGGTACGACATTGTACCCATTCTGTAATGTTGATTTGTGTGTCCCCCACCATCTTTTTGGTTTGGCTTTCAAGGCCTCATCCATTGCCAACAAGTGTTGTTGTTTTGATACACTTTCTTCAAAGTCTGACAAGAAGGTTTCTAAAGGATTCAGACCATCAAAGGTGGGTAAGTTACTTATTGTGGTGCCGATCTAGCTTACTTCTTTCGTTAATCTAGTGCATCTCCTTGTGGATACTTCATACATTTTGTTCTGCCAATTCTCTAGCGCTTCTTCTGAGTCAGATGAACATGCACAATCACTTCTCCATCTCAAATTCCCATCCATCATAGGATTAATGTAATCTTGTTGTCTGGTTGTTAATTTGTATATGTTTTCCAGTTCATAGGCACAGTCTTCTTCTCTGATAGGATCAGTATATCATTGACCTTCATCAGGATATAAAGGTGAAATGACCCTAAGGCCATCTCCTTCAAACGTCATTCATATTTTCTTTAAATCGACCACAATGGAATTATTGAAAGCCCAATCAATTCCCAACAATGCAGGGTAAGGAAAACTATCATCAACTATCCCAATTACCTCAAAGTATGCAAACATCCTTACTCCGTCGATGTCCACAGGGACATGATCCAATATTCCAAAGGGTATTACTACCTGCTAGTTAGCCATCCTAATAGATCAACTTAGGTTTTCCCATCAATTCCCAGGTTTGCTTCGTCATGACATTGACCTCCAACCCTAAGTCGAGGACCACATAGTCTATATCATATTCTCCAATCTAAGCATTCAGGTGTAGTTCATTATTTGTCCTTGTCTTATTGGATAGTTGATGTACTTCTTTATTCAGTAAAGGATCTACCCTGACTATATCATACTGTCTGACCAAATTTTGCAGTTCTTGTATAGCTTTCTCATCTTTAATCAGCTCTATAAATTTATACAAGAAACTGACAAGTTTACTTGCCTATTTTCCATCTCCGAGTGAAGTAGATTCATCAAATTCCATAAGCATTCCACATTCTCTTACTTTTGGTCATTTCTTCGGTGAAGAACCTTGGTATCTCCCAAATTCTTATCTTGCCTTCTCGAATATTTTCCTTTCTTTCTTTGCATCAAAAGTTTGTGTATTCTCTGCATCTTTCCTGATTCCTACTTCTTCTAGAGTCTTTCCTTGGGTCATTTTGTCTTCTCCTGTAACAACGCCTCCTCTAGTGATAATAGAAACCCTAGGGTCTTCTCAGTAAGGTTCTTCTTTGATCAATTGTATCTATGAGTTTTACTGAGGCCCTTGTTTCTCTTGAAGTTTATCCAGCAATGCTGGACATTCCTCGATAACATGATCGAAAGAGTTGCAATAGCTGCAAGTGGTACAAGGGTTCTGACAGTCCCTTGCCAAGTGTCCTGGTTGTGCACAATTATAACATATTATATTTCCTCGATATCAACCCATACCTCCTCCTCTTCCTCTTCCTCGGAATCCACCACGAGGGTTGAAGTTTCCTCTCCCAGTGGAATTATACTGCATAGTGTTGACTTCTTGTTGTACTTCACCTTGAATATTGTATATATCCCTTGACCTTTCATGCATGAGGTTGTAATCCCTAAAATATATATCATGATGTCCCATGGACTTACAGAATGTGCAATACAAATTTGTGAGTGTCTGAACATATTTTTGCATGTAGTAGCACTCACCATGGTGATGTATGTTTCTGCATACCTCACATCAGGGTAGGGTGACTTGCTTCAAAGGGATCGGAGCTTCAGAGGCCAATTATTCATGGAATAGGGGATAATTCTCCTTGTAATAGCCTTCTGATCTGCATATGACACACCAGATGTCTTCTCTTTTATTGGTTCCCTTGTCTTTCTTCATATATTCAACCTGCAGAGACAAACTAGTTAGCTGACTAGATTTGACTCATACCTGAGTTGGATTCTCCCATAGGTCGTAATTCTAACTTCATGGCAATATCCAACACCTCAGCTTGTGAAGAAATCTTCTGTTGCATCAGAGGAAATATGATGTGTGGTAAGAGGGAAGCAATGAACCATTCCTTGTTCTTCTCATCTGGGATTTGAAAACTCAGATGGCCTGTCAAGGTATTGAATCTCTGATCGAACTCCCATATCGGTTCAACTATTCTCTACTTGATTTCTTTCAGTTCTATAATGAAATGTGATTCTAGCTTAGGTTTATTGAATTCAGCAATTAGCGAAGTCTTAATGGCATTCAGCGGTTTAGGTGTAGCTCCTTGGAAAAATTTCATATGCCAACTTAATGCATGATCTCTTAAGGTAGTACTCAACTGAGCCCATTGAACAGCTTCGTCGGTGATATTCTTAATACTCCACACAGCTTTGCAGAGGAACCAGTGCTACTCAAGGTCTTCAAATCCATATCCTCTAAAGGTGGGTAACCTCATCTCGTCTTCCATAGATCTTTCTAGGTTTCTGGACTGAGTATATGGTAGAATACTAGTGACAGTTCTCTAAGCGCTCTGGTGATTCTAATTACTCTGATTGCTTAATGTTTCTGAAACAACAATAGGATTAATAGTACTTACTTTGATAGTCGGCACAGTTTCTAAAGCTTCTGGTTCTTCTCGGCAAGGTTCTTCAACTTTCCCTTCCTCTGAATGCTCCTCGTCTATCAGATATGCCTCTTCTCCACTGTAGAAACCCTCTTCCCTGTATTTCTTCTTAAACAGGTTCATGAGAGGAGCTTCTCTGAACACTCTCCCACTGGGCATATGTCCAGTCTCTACGTAGCTGTCGTTGTCCGAATTCTTGAAAATTAGCCTTTTTGAATCCACTCAACTACTGTATCTTCAAGATTTTCTTCTCATGCAATAACATCTTGATCCTCAACTTCAGAAAATGTAAAAATTTTCCTCTAGGTCCCTTAAAGAAATATCTCTCGGCTTGGCTATATGACTCTACTCTGTCAACAATGAACTCAGTTATATACCCTCCAATGGTACTATCAAACCAGTGATCTATTTCTCTTGACACAGCATTATCAACTCTCTTGACCTTCTTGATCAGCGCCAACGTCCAAACCATAGGTGGCCTAGATCTAATCTCCAATTGGGTATCGTCTAACCTAGCTAGTCACTCATATAGCTCATGATGGATTCCTCTAAAGAAAATTTTGTGTATATCAGTAAAGATATATCTCTCCAACCAATCCTTTGTACTAAGATTAGGGTTCTTGTTCTGGGCTTCAGCGAAGTGCTTTTCTTGATCTTCTATCCACTTATAAATCTTTGTCTTTGATGGAAACCACCTTGACATTCCCTCAAGAAGATTTTGGTCTTGGAAACAGAACCATTTTTTGGCACAAGGGAAGACCCAGGGTTCAGCTCCAAGAGTGCACCAACAAGCCCTAACTACTAGCCCTTTTGACAACACCTACGACACAGATGCAGTCTCACCCAAAGTAGTTATGGGGGGGTTGAAGGACAGAGATGTCTACAACCAAGGGGATATCAAGTGGATCCAAATACAAGAACAACATAGCAGTTATATATCACTTATTAGCTCAGATCTACTCTGCACAACTATCTATCAGATATAACACAGTAATAAAATAAAAGTATACCAAATAAAAAATAACAGAGCATCAATCACACACATAAAACAAAATATATGTGGTTCACCCTCTCTCTAGATCTACGTCCATAGAATAGTTCTTTATAATATTTTAAGATGAAGCACACATTTCTTGTCTGCACTTTCAGCTAGCATATCTTATTTCTTCTCTTCTCCCTATCTCTCCCCTCCCTACGCACCCAACTACAGGTTTGATCTTTGCACCCAGCTAAAGATCTTACAGTAAAAAAGGCTCTTACACTTAGCACTTCTCTCTCTCTTACAATAATCTCTCATAACAATAACTGGAATGGTGATACCAACTTAATACCAACCCGACCCGGGCCCTTTATACCTCTATTTATACATTACAATATCTCTCGGACACCTTTAGAATAAAACATAAGTGTCAAAACCCTAGATACCAAAACCCTACGTGTATAAAAACCTAGGTCAACTTGACCCATGTTTTCAGGGCTTCACTAGCATGTCTTTCCTTCCTTCTCACGCGGTGCTCCAAAGCATCCAATAGTGGATTTTTCCGTTTGTTGAGTTGTCCACGATCCATATTCCTTGTTGATATGTCATCCTCTCTCTCCTCATCCGATGTCTTTCTTCCTTTTACTTCGCTTTGTATTTTCTTCTCTCCTGCTCACTTCGACCCAGTAACAGTCACTGTGTCTTCCGTGCAGTTCGCATTTTTCATTTTCTTCTTAATTCTCCACTTGCTTCCCTAACCAAGGGCCAACAGGGTGTTTTCCAAGAATACATCCCTCACAAATTCCTTTGGAGAATTTTATGTCAAGTATACCATCAACCATTCCCTTCTTTCTAATTTGTTTCATATATTCGAAATTTAAATTCTCAAACCTTTCATTCCATATCCTACTACTTTCATCAGCATGGGTAAGTAGTAATGCACAATCTAGTTCAATAAATTCAGAAAATGTGTAGAGTCTAGATTGATTATTTAACTCACTGGTAGCAACCTTGGAATTGGTTTTCATGTCATAGATATCCACTGCATCAGGTGTGAATATGACTCTCTTTCTGGTGTCATATTGTTTCATCTAATACATGGAGATAATATTGACGGAAAGTTTGGGAACGTGTAGCACATTCTCGAAGATTTTGTTTGTGAGTTCAATTCTTCCTTTGTCGGTGTCCTCGACAAGAGAGTTGTCCCCCATCAGAATAGGAGGACCTTTGCATGCAATTAATGAAAAATAGACTTCTTTTGTGGCATCCATGTAGTGTGATGCACTTGAACCTACGATCCAAACATCAGGAGAGGAGTTGATGGAAATCAAAACATGGATAGAATTTCCTTTCTTGGGATTCGGATCTTTTAGCTTCTCCTTCTTGGCAGCCTCAGGGATGAGATATCCAAGGTTTTTTTGTTGAATTAATTATTTGGGCCATTTGATCTATCTTTTTCTACATACATGTGGATTCTAGATGGAATCCTTATGGAAGTAAGTGAATTTATCCCCTTCTCTTCCCTTTCCATCTTTGGATCTGGARGCATCGCTGAAGGGTTTTGAATACCCTTCCTTCTTTGGTTTTTCATGTGCTTTCATTTTGTACTTATCTTTATATTTATGATATTAATGACCACTAACATCATGCACAGTAAGTGCATGCACCTTTGGGCCTTTGATTTTTCCCATATTRATGAGCTTGTTCTTCTCTTGTGTTAGAGACTCAATGATCTGAAAATGAAAAAGGTTTGTGTATACAAATTTTGCAAGTGAAATATTTATGTGACTTAGGCAATTGGATCAAGTTTTCAAGCACATAAAATTAATGAGTTTTTACTCAACATGAACAACATAAATATTCATAAACAACCATCAAAAGTAATCACATAACACAACAAAATGATAAAGGAGTTCACCCCTCTCTTGGGCTACATCTCCCGGTCCAGCTTCCAATGGATAATTTTCATTATATGCTCAAAGTGTCAAAATCAGTGCTTTACAATGCTCAAAATGCAAAATAGATGGCCTCAATGGATCTAGATTGTCCAAAAACCCTTAGTTGGGCTCTTCCCGCACCTAGTTTAGCCAAAAAATGAGAAAAATACACTTCCTCGATGTTTTTCCCAATAACTTGTTGTACTTGCTTTCCAAAATGCACCTCTATCCATTTGAACCCGGCCTCTATGTGTTTCCTATGCCAAAAACCTAGCATGGGCATCGTTATGCAATTTAGGCAATTTTTTGGCACCGTTAGTGGAGACTAGTGCCTTTCCCAATGGAGGTTATGGTCGTGTGGTACCATGTGGCCAAGCACTCACCTAAAACTYCATGCACCTGTCAGCTTATCCATTGGATCCCCGCACACTAKTCATATGGAAAAGATGTAAGGTTTTCTTGATTAGGGGTTGGGGCTAAGCCCCGACCCTTTTATGCCAAGAATGAAACATAAAGCAAGTTTAAATAAATGTTTTGAACATTAGGTGTTAATAACTAATGTAGGTGGGTTGGTAGCTTAGCCTTTTCCAAGACTTTTTCCACACCCAGAGGTTACGATTTCAACCCCAACGGAGCCCATACCAAACTTTTAAACCATCAACCAATTATGGGGTGTCACATGGAACCCTTACATTCTCCCCATACACTAACATGTGTCAGCACAGAATTAGTCCACAAAACACCACTTTCCAACTCAGCTTCCAAAACACCTACCACTTCACATGTCCATATCATCCTGTATTGTCATACAGTCAGCTTCCACGTGGCATGTATGGATTGTGCAGTCAACATTTTTTTTTGCCTATTTGGGAAAATGAATTGAACATGATATCTCTCACATACAAACTCTGTTTGAGACCATTCAATTTGCATTGGGATCATGAGGACGAGATATATGCAATGAATCTGTTTTTGAGCAATTTTAAGAACTTTGATTTTTGATCATTTTTTGATCCCCTGGATCATTCCTCCCCATTGGGAAGACTTTGAACTCCAAAAGACTACTTTCAAACAATATGAATATGAGGGAACAGTTCCCTCACCTTTCCCACCTCAATCCATTTATCTTTTCTTGGATTTGTGCCTTTAAGACTAACATGAAGGTATTCCACATTCCCTCATTTTGAAGTTCTTATCTATCTGTCAAGGATTGTGTCCTCATGAAATTCTGAACGATATTGTGTAAATAAGTCATCTATGGAAGAAATCTGAACATGATCTCCTTGATCATCAATCAAATTAGGCTCATACAATCTCAAATTATCAACATTAACGACTGCATACATTTTCATATAAGAAGAAAAATCCAAACGGAAGGCATTGTTACCAATCTTTTCAAGAATCTTGAAAGGTCCATATCTAATTGGTTTCAATTTTTTACCTTCTCCTTTAAACCTCTCTTTGCTAATGTTATCCAAACTTCATCTCCAACTTGGAAACTATGATCAACACAATGCTTTTCATGTCTTCTCTTGTACTTGGCTTGCCTCTTTTTCAACTGTTCTTGTACCATTTGATACACCAACTGAACTTGTTCAATGAACTTCTTTGCTCTATCAATGTCATAATGACCATCAATAGAAATATCCTTCACAAATATAAAATCTAAAGGAGATTTTGGAAAATAACCAAAACATGCCTCAAATGGATATGTTTGAGTCGATGATTGCCTAGCCCGGTTATAAGCATGTTGAATGTAGTGTAGGTGCTCATCCCAAAGCTTAAGATGTTTGTTGCAATAACCAAGAAAAATATGTACTGCTGTTCTATTCACCACTTTTTTTTTACCAACACTTTGTGGATGAAATGATGTGCTCTTTTTCAGCTTGGTGTCCATGAGTGCCCATAAAATTGACTTAAAGTTCCCAATAAATCAAGAATTTCGATTAGAAATAATGGATTTGGGCAACCAAAAATGTACCCAAACATGTTGAAAGAAAATTTGTGTCATTTGTTTAGGTGTAACTTACTTCTTACAAGGCATCAAAATACACATTTTGCTGAAACGGTCAACCACAACATAAAGATAATCATGATTTTTTTTTGACATAGGTAATCCTCCTACAAAGTCCATGGAAATGCTTTCCCAAGGATGAGAAGGAAAAAGAAGTGGAGTATACAATCCCAACTTTCTATTGCTAGGATTACTTGTAGCACATAAAGAACATCCTCTTACATATCTTGAAACACTTTAATTCATTTTAGGCCAATAGAAATACCTTTTCAAATTAGCCATCATCTTGCCTGCACCAAAGTGGTCAGCAATAAGAGAAGAATGTTCTTCCCTTATGATGTTGACTCTTTCATCCTATGGAATACATAGCTTGCCAAGATGATACAAAATATTATCATACACATGGTAGTCCAATTACTCAACTTGGTTAGAATGACACAAAGTTGCATAAACCTCTTTACAATCAGCATCTAAAGCATATTGTTCAACATAGCTATCATGCATGGTAGAATTATGCTTAATAATAATTGAAGCACTAACAATAGTCCTAGAAATCATATTAGCAACTTTGTTATAAAAGCATTTCTTATACCTGATAACCAAGTGGAATTGTTGTAGGAAACCCATCCATCTAAAGTGCCTTGCTTGTTGTAGCTTTGTTTGTGATTGTAAGTATTGCAATGGTTGATGATCTATGTGAATGATAGTTTATTTTCCCAATAAATAATGTTTCCATTTTTTCACACTTTGCAACACTGCATACAACTCCTTATCATATGTAGGATAATTAATCACTACAACATTAAAAGTTTCAGAATGAAAAAAAATGGCCTTACCATGCTCCATCAAGACTACTCTCATTGCATAGTTACCTGCATTTGTTTGTATCTCATATGTTTGTCTCAAATTGGGAAGTGAAAAATTTGGAGCTGAACTAATCTTCTCCTTTAGTGCATCGAATTATTTTTGTTGCTTGCCTCCCCATTGGAAAACTTGTTTGATGCTCGTCACTGCATGTAATCGAGTTGCAATTGAAGAGAAGTTATCAATAAACTTTCTCCAATATTGGGTTGCTCCCAAAAATCTTCTTACCTCTGTTACATTGTTGGGCTTGGGCCAATCCAAAATGACTTTGACCTTTGAAGGATCTATTTTCAATTCTCCTCCTCCAACAATATGTCCCGAGTAAACAAGTGAGCTCTTTCCAAATTCACATTTAGACATCTTTAAAAAATAGTTTCTTTCTTCAAGACATCTAAAACTTTATTTACATGCATAACATGCTCTTCATGAGATTTGCTAAATATCAATATGTCATCCAAATAGACAATCACACAATCATCAAGAAAATGCCTTAAAACATCATTCATAACTCTCATGACTGTAGCAGGAGCATTACAAAGCCCAAATGGCATAACCATCCATTCAAACAAACCTTTCCTTGATTTGAAATTTGTCTTCCATGTATCTCCTTCGGCAATTTTAATCTGATGATATCCACTTCTCAAATACAGCTTAGTAAAATACTTAGCATATTTCAATTGATCAAGAAAATCATCAATTCTAGGAAGAGGATAACGATTCTTTACCATAATCTTTTGCAAAGCTATGAAATCTACACACATTCTCCATGTACCATCTTTCTTTGGTACTAAAATAATTGGTGACCCGCATGGCAATGTGCTTGGCATGATAACCCCTTTGTCAAGAAACTCTTGTATTTTTTTTTTAATTTCAGCATTCTCCGTGACTAACATCCTGTACATACCAATGTTTGGAAGAGGACAATCTTGTTGAAATTGAATCTCATGTTGGATAGCTCTTTTAGGAGGAAATCATTTTTGTTTCTAAAAAATATCATCATATTTGTTAACAACCTCATATAAATCAGATTTTAACTTTGCATCACAACCTTGGAAATATTCTTTTTCAACATTGTCTTTGGGTTTGATCATCAAGAGTACAAAGTTCTTACTAGCATTGACTAATCTCTTCATTTGTCCAGCATTTACAAGTGACAAATTCAACTTCTTTGTATGTTCTCTAACAATGTACTCAACTCCATTTTTAAACAAATGATATATGTTCTCATGAAAATGAAAGATGGCTCTCCTATCATATAAATATGGTCTTCCCAACATAATACCAAAAATATCCAATGGAATAACATCAAGCTCTACCTCATCTATAAAGTTTGCAGTGATGGAAAATCTAAGTTTACATCTTTTTTCCACATGCAATTTGGCATTGTCACATATCCAACCTAAAGGATATGGTTTAGAATGAGGAGTAGTTTCCAAATGCAATTTCTTGACAATGTCTTCAGAAATGAGGTTTGCTTGAGATCCAGTATCAAATAGAGTATCTATCTTGGAATGCTTTGAAATAAATCTTATGTGGAAAAGGTCTATTCTTTATTTTTCATGTTGAGTTTCATTGAGGCTACTACTTGAAGAAATAGTACCTGCAATAGAGTCCTTATCTTGAAAACCCATGGCTGTGATTTTTGTTTCATCTCTCAAATCATATCCTAAATCATGTTGTGTAGTTGCAACAGTCTTTGGTTTGGTTTTTTTGTTGAACTTTTTGGGTTTCATTTCAGGATGGAGTTTCCAACAATGGTCTTCATCATGGCCATCTTTTGAAGAGTGTTTACATGAGAGTTTTCCCCCTCTTTCTTGACTGATAATTTTTCTTTCCATTTCCTTTCAATTTCCTCTTTCCCTTGTCTCGATTAAAAAATGTCTTATTGTTTCCCTCTTGAGGAGTATTCTTCCCTCTTTCTTCCAATTTATAGGGATGATTTTAGGGGCTAAATTTCGCTCATGGGCTAATTTTCCATGGTTTTTCCCAAAAAAAGATTCACTATTCTAAAAATGATTTGCCCAAATTCTATAGGATAAAATTATTTTACCTTAAAAATAACCAAAATTTTATACAAACTATATATAATCCTTAGAAATTTGAGTATTTTTACAAAAACATCACCAAATATTTATAGTTGGCATATGAAAGATTACTAAAATTCGGCAAGGTTTCTGCATTTTAAAACAAATTTTCATCCTTAAAATCATCCCTACTTCCAAATGAGTTGTGTTATCACATATAGTTGTCAAAGGGTCACAATACAACCAAGTCCGTGGTTTGCACAAACGCGTCCAAATGAAACATTCAAAAGCATCCCATTTCGGGTTCAAAATACTGACAGGTCAATGGACTCAACTTTCATCTGTGGGATTTGAGCGAGAGAAAGACCAGCCATTAGATCAACAAGATTAAGTCATGACCGTCAAATCTCATCGGAGAGAAATCGACGGTGGGGAGTCATTGCGGGGATCAGGATGCAAATTACAGTTTCTACAAGTTGTGAGCCCACAATCGCTTAGGATCATTGATCTTTCTAGATCAACAGATCAATGGTGCATATCGATCTCATTATGAATGAGCATATTCACATTGCAGGGATCAGAAATGAAATTAAAGTATCTGCTATTTATTATCCCACAATCGCTCGTGGCCATTGATCTTTCAGCATGGGAAACATGTCAGTCGATCTCGTACTCTAGGAGAAAGCAAGCAAAATTTAAGTGAGTAAAGGACTCCTTAAGGCCTAAAGCCTGAACTCCCAAAGTAAATCTCAGTCATCCAAATCAAGAGGCCATGCGTCACCAGATCTCTCACTTCAAGAATTCAGCACTTCAGAGAATTGTGAGAAAAAGAAAGAGAAAAGGTATTGGAGCCCGAAATCTCGAAGTGAATCTCGATCATCCAAAACAAGAGGCCATGCGCCACTAGATCTCTCACTTCAGGACTTTGACACTTCAGAGGATAGTAAGAGCTATGCATTGAAAATTCTCGAAGCTCGAACTCCCAAAGTAATTGTGAGCCATTGATATTTGCAGCAGGAAGCAGGTTCCATCGAAGAGTGATGTGTGGCAACAAAAGAAACGCTTTCCTAGATCGCATATCATGACCATATCGACATCCATGCTTCATTGTGGGGACGAAACATGCTCGAATGATAAAATTCTTGAGTGGTCCTGCAATTGAAACCATGCTATAAAAAAAGAGCTATGTGGAGGAAGGTGGTGGATTACGGGCTCAAAAGTGGTGTGGATCCAAACCACCTTTGACAGCCCTGCAATCATGTTCTTATATAGCGTCTAATCCAAGAGTAGCATGTGGTGCCCCCCTAGTCATTGAGCCTCATCCCAATCCCGATGAGAGATCAGTTAGTTAAAAAGGATTGGTGGTTGAAACCTCGACTCACCCCATAAATAGAAGGCATGGAAGGTCTGGTTGTGGAGACATTATTGTCAACCCAAGGTACCCCAATGGATGGTTTTTCTGCATGCCCATGTTGATCTGAGTTTGTGTCTGACAAAAGACTACACCCACAGTCTAAAAGAAGTTTTCACAGACGGAAATTGAACAAGATATCCAGGTCACACTCCTGATAGTTATGAACCGATCTTACTATAAATAGATCAGTTTATATTTTGTAAAAGAGGGGGGTGTGTTGGATTACTAAGAGCGGGGGGTGAATCAATAATAGAGAAATTATAATCCTTTTTAACCAAATAATCCAAGTGTTATATCAATGTATAATTATCATCCAATAATGAGCAATGAACAAATGAAAAAACATACACAAAACATACACATACTGTTAAGAACCAAATATCAATATAGCATAGAAAATCCTCAGAAAAAGTACTCAACGCCTTGAAAAAGAGTGAATTTCAGATAATAAGCCTCTTCGAGGGGGCAACCTCCTTTTACCCCACTTAAATGTTCAAGTACAAGATGATTAAAAATGAAAATGTCTCCTTGGTATATATAGGAGACTAGGAACCGTATCACGCAGTTGGAAGACGACCATGGAACCCCAATAAAGGATCATGATCAAATAGCAGAAGTTCTCACCTCCTTCTACCAAGATCTCCTTACAGAAACAAACACAAACAGGGGGGAGGCAATCCAAAAAGTCACCAGCCACATCCCCAAGCTAATTACCTCTGATCAGAACAGAGCATTGCTAAGGCCTATCACTCAATCTGAGGTGGACTTTGCAGTAAAAAACATGCCCCCAGGCAAAGCACCAGGGCCGGATGGATTTACAATGGACTTCTTCCATCACTGCTGGGATATGATCAAAGAAGATGTATGGCGAGTTGTAGAAGAATCACAAACATCTGGGAAGGTGCTTACGGCTCTCAATGCGACCTTCATTACGCTCATCCCCAAGGAGGAAAGGGTCACGCATCCGAAGCAGTTCAAACCTATCTCTCTCTGCAATGTCATTTTCAAAATAATCACAAAAGTAATTGCCAATCGACTCAAGCCAATCTTACCGTTCATCATCTCAAATGAGCAGTCAGGCTATGTAGAGGGGAGGCAAATCATGGACAGCGTCATTCTGGCCAATGAGGTCGTTCACTCCTTAAAAATGAGCAACACACCAGGTATGCTTATCAAGCTCGATCTATCAAAAGATTTCGACAGATTAAGTTGGCAATATATGCGTGCGGTTTTGGAATCCTTTGGCTTTTCCAACAGTTGGATTAAATGGATTCTAGCGCTTACTTCCTCTCCTTTCTTTTCCATTCTTGTTAATGGCTCTCCCTCACGACCCTTTCACTCCTCTAGAGGCATCAGGCAAGGCGATCCACTCTCCCCCTTCCTCATTGTTATCATGGCTGAAGGCCTTGGTCGCTACCTCAAAGCTGCTGTCATTGATGGATCCCTCTCTGGGTTGCCGCTCCATGACCTCCATCCAGCGCCCTCGCACAGTCAGTTTGTTGATGACACTCTCCTTATGATTACCCCCACGGTCAGAGATGCTAATAAGCTCAACTCTATCCTCTCTGATTTTTTGGACGCCTCTGGTATGCTTCTCAATCTAGATAAGTCAAAGCTCTTCTTCTTCAATACGCCTATCCCGGTTCAGGTTCATCTCTCAACTTTACTAGGTATCGCCAGAAGCTCCCTCCCCTCAACTTACCTTGGTATTCCTCTTTCTAGAGAGTCAGCGAAATCCATCTCTTGGGACAGTCTACTTCTATCCTTAGCCAATAGGCTGAACAACTGGACTTTCAGGCCTCTAAATATTGCGGCCAGATTGGTCCTGCTCAAATCAGTTTTGCAAGCTCTACCCACGTACCTCTTCACGTCCTTAGCAGCGCCTGTTTCAGTCATCAAAGCCATCAGAAGTCTCCAACGCAACTTCTTGTGGAAGGGACACCACAGCAACAAGAAATGGGCGCTAGTCGGATGGGAGAAGCTCTGTAAACCCAAGAAGTTCGGAGGTCTGGGCATCCGAGACCCGGGTAAAATGAACAAGATCATGGGAGCCAAGATGTGATGGAGATGGCTGCAAAATCCGCAAGAGCTCTGGGCGCGGCTTTGGAAACAAAAGTACGCCCCATACGTGCAATACAATCAGCTAGTCAGATTCAATGAACAGGTGCCAGGATCTAACATCTGGAACACAGCTTGGAGAAACCGCCCCCTGGTTCAGCAGCACACCTTCTGGGAAGTTAGAAACGGCAAAAGCGCTTTATTTTGGCAGGATTCATGGCAACAGCTGCCCCCCCTCGATGATATGGAAAGCATCCAACCTCTTAAACTCAGTCTGCAGCAAAACATCTTCAATAATGTTGAGGACTTCTGGCTTCCAACTCAAGAAAGACACCCCTGGAGACAGTGGAAAACCAACACCACAGACCTGCAAATTAGGGAGAATTTTGATCTCATCCCTTGGCAGGAATGCCTGCAATCCAGGAAAATCCCAACCCAAGAAGGCCCGGACATCCTCCTTTGGGGCCACACCTCATCTGGAACTTTCTCGGTAAAGGAAGCATATCATCTGCAAGGAACTCCTCTAGGCCAAGCCATTGATGAAATTTGGGGCAAGATTTGGCAGCCTTTTATATGGCCCAAAATCTCTTTCTTTCTTTGGCTCACGGCCCAAAACCGCATCCTTATGTTGGAAATATGGCTACAACAGAGATGACGCAGATGATCAAGGCGCAGATAATCAAGGTTTTCATTGATGGCAATCGATTGTTTATAAAGAACAGATGCTGAAACATGCTGCAACACAAATGCAAACACAGACGCTGAAAAACAGTGCTGAAACAGCGTTGGAACACAGAAGCT